>LOJH01009874.1:7889-23613 GCA_001685095.1 Ellobius talpinus
GTGTGCTGCAGGGTTCAGTGTAGTGAGAAGACAGTGTGCTGCAGGGTTCAGTGTAGTGAGAAGACAGACAGTGCGCTGCAGGGTTCAGTGTAGTGAGAAGACAGACAGTGTGCTGCAGGGGTCAGTGTAGTGAGAAGACAGTGTGCTGCAGGGGTCAGTGTAGTGAGAAGACAGTGTGCTGCAGGGGTCAGTGTAGTGAGAAGACAGTGTGCTGCAGGGTTCAGGTTCCAGCCCAGCCACAGGTGGACTGGTACCTGGGGTTCTGTCAGCTCCTCCAGCCTCATTTCTTTGCCCATGAAGGAGGGAACAGTAACTCCTGCTCACAGTGAGGATTGAAGATGATGCATCTGGAGTGGCCAGCTGCTGTCTCTCAGCGGCTGGCACTTGACACATACCTTCTCAGTCTCCATTGCTCCTTGCCCAGTGTAAGTGTTAAACAAATTCTTTCTTTTTCCCTCCTCTTTTTCTTTTCCCTGATGAGACCTAAAAGCCTTGGGAATCAGTGAAATTTCTTTGTTAATACAAATATACATAATCTATCATCATTCAGTTACTCCTCTAAGAAGTTGATGTAAAAACAAAACAAACAAAAATCCTTGAGACGAACATTTTACTTTTTCAAATAAAACTTAGTGGGAGAACAAAATCACCTCTCCTGCATCTGCACAGCCCTAACTGGATACTCTGCACCATTTGCTGGGACTTCCTGGTTACAGCATATCTGTGGAAGGTTATGCCAGATTTCAGAATAATTGGTCTGATAAAATGAGGGTAAGAAAGACCTCAGACAAAGTTTCCTGAGCAGAGAGTTGAGGATGTGAGTAACGATGATACACCTGAGTGGGACTGGAGGTGAGAAAAGATCTAAGCCATGGTGAAGCGGCTTGGACCATCCAGCTCAGAAATCTCAAAACAAGTCATTTGCTAACTGCTGATTGACCGGCTGCCATAATTACGAAGGTCTTCAGTGCTCTTAACCTGTTGGCCTGACAATTATTTAGTAATAGACATACCTGAATACGTATCACAGAGTCCACAAAAGCAAGGTTGTTTTATCTTGTTTTGTTTTGCTTTTAAACTTGGATTAAATGAGTTCATTCTCATTTTTAGAGAATAGAAAGGAGTGGATGCAATAATTCTGAAAAGTTAACTCCATGCTATAAAATTACAGTCTCAGCAAAAGAAGAAAAGGCAATAGTACACAAATCATCTTCATACGGTTCTTTGATGAGTTTAACATGTTTAAACAAAAGATGAGCAGAGAAGCCCCTAAAGAATTAAAATGGTGTCGTCCAAAATACTAAAGCAGGATTTACTTAATTGTTAGCATACTATTGAACATATTAAAATTGAGCTTATCTGATGTAATGAAATAAGTAAGTTCTGATGTGAAATAGAATAGGGGAAAGGTCTAAAATGATGTGTTACGCAAACTCTTTGGCTGGCTCTCGTGGCCTGTGCTTCCTGTGTTGATGGTCTGGTGTAATCCCTCCCCTGGAACATGTTCAGGACATGCAGTCTGTTTGTAACCAATACAGCCCTTCCAGGTGACAGGATTTCCTGAATACATCACACATGATTTTAATGCCTGTTTTATGCTGGGCTTTCTTGATCTTGGGATGCTTCAAAGGGTTTGAACTGCTATGCAGGGAAACTCACATGGCCAGAATCTGCAAACCGTCTGGTGGAAGCCTTGGATCTTCCATGAAACAAGCCAAAGATAAGACCTCATACATGCTCCACACTTAGGAGCCTCGTGAGATCTTACAGAGAGGACTGCCTGGACCACTGCCAGTCACCTTCACTGCAGAAGATGGAAGACCATGTATTGCTTTCAGTAGCTGCAGAGTGTAGTAATTAATTATACTACAAAAGAAAATTAATAGCACAGGACACCATCATTTACTTCTAACTCTCTAATAAGGAAATGACATTTCTAAGCAAATACTGACTTTTCTTGGTAATACAAAGTTCTCTTCTATTGGAATAAGAGACAAAATTATATTCTTAAAGCTTTGAGTCAAATTTCAGACTCCTAGGTTACAAACAGCCTCTCTATTCCCCTGGACCTCTCCATCTAATCGAGGGGAGGGTGAGGGAATGAGAAGGTTGCCCCTCTCCAGGTTTAATTAAGACTGCAGCCTCCAGAAGCAGACAGCCGCTGCTGTATGAGACATGCTGTCATGGATCTTCTCCAGAGGCACATTTCCTGCCTCACCACGTGCTGTTTCTCAGTCAGCTCAACCCTCCAGTACCTGTCATGGCATTTGACACATAGTTGATGCTCAGTGATTGATGAGTGAACTCCTTATTATCTCACCCATAACGAGTACAAGTGGGGAAAAGTCACCTTTCCCTACAAGGACACATCTCCTTCTTATAATGTGGAAAGAACAGCTATATATAAGAAAAAACAGTGGATCAACCATGAAAATACAGAAGCGATTGATTTTTGTAAATGAAAAGAATTTTAAAGCTCTACTGTGAAAGTGGTTCATTTCACAGTTCTTTTTTTTCCTTTCAGTCTACAGAACTGTGTTTAGTTTCATATGAGCTTTTGCTTCAGAGTTAGTAGATGCCATAAGCTTCTCAGGTTCCAAATGGAACCAGCAGGATGGACTCATTTGTTCTGTATCTATTCTGTGTCTCCTCATCACTTGAAGGCACAAACCTTTATAATCTGGCAATAATTGAAATGGCTTTATCTTTCATTCATTTTCATTCTCAGAGCCTCCCTGTGAAGATCCCTTTTGGAAACCAAATTTTAGCATTATTCATCAGTGTTTGTCACAGTGAATACCTGAGCATCATACCTTGCTATTAGCAAGTACTTTAATTATTCCTAATTGCTTTGTTGGACATTACTGATAACAAAAATATACCCCAAAATTTGGCCTCATTCATATGACCTGTAAGTAGAAAATTGGCAAGAATGGTGCCGTTGCTTTTGCTGTCTGTCAGAATCATTGAATTGTTTTGGCTAAACTAGCAGAAATACATTTTAATTCATAATGTCATTCTTCATTGGGTTGTGTGTTTATTCCAAACATTCATTTTTGAAAGAGAGATGACAGATAACCTGATAGCCATGTGTAGCTAAGACTATTTCCCTTTTTAACTTTCCAAATTTTTAAGATATTTTCAGAATGAGTTTTTTCCTCTGAATCATTCATGCTGTGTGGATATTCTAATTGTTTGACCCTAATCTATATGCTGCTTTATGCATTTCATATTTTCCAACACATTAAACATTCGTTAGTTATGATTTCTTGATCTCTTGCCCTGGACAAGGCACTGTGGTTGTCATTATAATGAATACAGAGGTAAAATGAGCTATATGCTCCTCCCTTTCAGAGCTAGCCATTTATAGACAGAATCAAAATGTGTATGAATATGATACAACCGTAGCATAGAGGGGCCACAGAAGAGTTTCAGATGTTCATGGATTTGGAAGGAGGGAAAATACACTTGTCTCCCATAGATGCTGCAACAAGTTGCCACAAACTTGGTGACTTAAAGCAATGTAGATATATTATCGTATAGTTCTGAAAGCCAGAAGTTCAAAATGGGTCTCTCTGGCCTAAAACTGAGGTTCAGTGAAAAGTTTCATGCTCTCCTAGGGGCTCTTGAGAATTTTTCATTTCTTTACTCAGATTCTCTAGGCTGCTCACATTGCTTGGCCTCTGGCCTTTCCATCTTCAAAGTCAGCTAGCCAGTCCACATTTTCTCGTATCGCTTCATTCCAGTCCTGGACCTTCTACATCCAGCACCCACTTTTCAGGCTCTCTGTCACTGTGTTGAGCAAACCCAGCCTTGCTAATTTAAGGCGAGATGACACTAGCCGCTGGACTCCTCTCTTACATAAAATACAGCACAGTCTAGGTTCTGTAGACTAGGGTGGGACCAGGGGGACATTATTCTACTTACCATAGGAACAGAAGAAGGGGTCATGAGGAGCAGATGCTCCCTGAAGAATGGATAAATGGAGGCTCTTGAAGGTAGAAGGAAGAACACAGGAATTGCTTTGTAAATGAATAACAAAGTATCAGGCTAAAACATCTAAGGTGAGAAATGAGTAAGAATTTTTAAAAAATTATTTGGCTTACAACTTGGCTCAGCAAAATGTTTCTTAGGCTTTTCTGTCCTAAAAAAAGTGTCCATGTGTCTGTGTTGCAACCATTCAACTCTCCCATTGTGGCAAGAAAGCAGTCATTGTTAATAAGAAATGGTTGAGGTGTGTTCTAATAAAACTTTATTTGTAAAAACTGGTAATAGACCAAATTTGGTCCCCAGACTATTTGGGTTTTCAAGCATTAGTCTTTGGCACAAAAAGTATGAAATAGAAGTAATTGAAAACAAGTTAGGAGTTGGTGAGGACTATGTAAATGCCTGGCAAAGTGTTTTGAGGGATTTTGTTTTAATAGACAATGATGAGCTATTGATGTTTTTGAGAAAGGAGCAAGTGTAATTGGAGCTGTGTTTCTGTTTCAGGAAATTCTGTCTGCTCAGCACTGGGGTACTAAATGGCTTTATTAGCGCCTTCATTTGGGACCTTAACAACTATTTGATATCTTGGTCACTCTGTGTCTACCTGCTAGCCATATTCATCTTTCTGAGTCCTTCAGACATGTCAAGCCTGCTCCTACACCAGACCTATGACATTGGCATCCCCACCTGCCCAGAATGAAATTCCCTTGTTGCACAAAGCTCACTCCTTCATTTCATTGTGTTCTCTGGTTCGATGTCACCTCTCGATCATCACCGTCATCACTGTCATCACTCGTGATCTGCTCACTTGCTTTGTCTTCCTATTAGAACTGCTCCATCCTCACTGCAGCTCCAGACTGTGCGCTGGCCATCATTCAGTAGGATTATTGAACAAATAAATCAGTAACTTCACAGAAGTGGTTGTGTCAGAGCGAATAACAACTGAAAGAGAAACCGGATTTTTCAGCTGGATTCTTGGAGATTGCAAAATTTGTAACAATCAAGGATGTCAGCAGAAAAGACATATTCAGGAAGAGGGAACACAAACCCCAGGAGTAGAAACACTGAGGAGCTGGTAGATGTCTAGTGAGGGTTTGGGAGCAAGGCCAAGGTGTGGAGCTCTTGATAAGAGGGAGGGGAGTATGTCCATGTATGTGTCCTAGTGAATGCTGAAGCCCCTGACATTGCAGAGAGAAAACAAGTCCTCTGAGACAGCTCAAAGAGGTAGAGTAGAAGGGCCAGATGGGGAGCATTCAAGCTGACAGAACTAAATGAAGATCTGATTATTGGGGAATGGCGATACTAGAAAGGAGAGAATTTCTAAGGAATGATTATCAGTGCCAAGTGCTGTTGTTCAAAGGACACATGAGAAAGGCTTGACAGCAAGCATAAGCATTTTGACCTATAAGAGACAAGTTCCTCTTGGTTGCTAAGGGCAGAAATATGTCTCACTCCAATGCTGTTTTGAATGTCAGTTTAATCTTCTGTGATTCATAAAGTATTTCCGTATCTGCTAGAAAATCATTTGTAAAGACCCGCTGTGTAACTATAGTTTAAAAGTTACAGAACTAAGAAAAAAGATATAGAAATTGCATATTGCAAATTTGCATTCTAAGTGCTTCACACACAGTACAAAAAGGGACAAATACATCATTTCACTATGTATATGCATGTGAAAAGATGTCATACATCATAAATATACACAATAAAAAATGAAAGAGAAAGTTTTAGAAGACTCACCAGAATCTGTACTGTGATTCTATACCATAGGTTGAAAGCTATTTCATTTGACAAAATTCCTGCCTATGTCCAGATTCCTGTGGCTCCTGGGAGCTGTGCTCTGCGAGCTGTTGGCCTTCACGGCATCCCCAGCCTCTTCTAAGCAGAGACTTGCTAAGACAGAAGGGAAAGCTTAGTCCAGCAACATTTTTATTTTGTCTTCTGCTGACATATGAATGGTGTTAGACTTTTTGTTGAAAGATTACAGAATAGAATGAACCATTAGAAAAACTTGGGCATAGCCTGCCACCAAGAGTCAGTCATGGTTTGTGACCTTCAATCTCTGATTTCTATTTTTTAAAACATTTTTACTGGGCTTCTTGTTGTAGTTGTTGTTGTTGTCTGTGTGATTTTAAAAGTACAGTGGCTAATAACCTAAAGGGCCTACGTTCAAACCCTATCTCATAGAAGTTGCGTAATTCCAGTGAGTTTCTTGATTTGTCTCTGCCTCTGTTTTCCCAGCCATAAAGTAGTGGAGCCTTTCTGTTATAATAGCCAGCATGCAAACAGTTGTGAAGCCAGGGAGTAAAAGTGTTTGCTGAGTGATTCTGACAATCAGAGTTGAGGTCCCTGGAGGCCGTGTGAGATCTAGACAGGATGGTGCATTCTATGATCCGAGCATGCGTAGTGAGATGGGCGCAGAGACCAAAGGATCCTCTGGAAACTTGCAGGAACTGAGCCAGGTGTACAAAGTGTAGCAGCAAAAATCCTGCCTAAGACAGGGAGGAAGGACCTGACCAAACACCTAAGGTTGCCCTCTGACCTCCACACATATGCTGTGGCAAATGCATGCCCTCACACATGAGACACACACACACCATACTCAAAAATCAATACTTTTTTTAAAAGAACAAAGTTGATCCCATCTTCTTCACGCCTTTCCAAACTTCACTGTCCTGTTGTTCTTGTGCCTCTCACTTTATTTATTTGGAAGGTTTCACGTCTCATTTACTATTTATTATCTTTTACTTCCATGGTATCCTATGGCTTTGCCATTTTTCTTTATTTAAAATTATTATAAACAAATCTTATTCGCAAATATAATCTAGATTGGGAGCCACCTTGGTTCCTGGAACCAAATACCAGGAACCTAGTTTCAGAGCGACATCACACTGTCCCCTCTCATAAAGTCAGATATGGCCCAGGTCTCTTCTCAGAAAATAAGGGATGGTAAACTAATTAAGGCATTTTATTGTCCGTATCAGAGTTATTATCCTAAAAAGCCATCAGCCATACAATGATAATCAAATGACTGGATGGGCCGTTAACAGTAATATGTCCCTAAGGGATCCATACTGCACTGTGTGTGTGCTATGCGCAGACGTAGTAATAAAACTGGTTCTGAGACCAGGCTAACCGCTAAGTGTTCACTGATGAAGATTACGTGGGAGAACGGTTTTCTTCTTTTGGTCATTTCTTAGAAAGCTTAACATTTATTTTAAGCACAGTGTCTTTAAGTAAAAGGGAGATTAAGAGAAATGGTCTCATTGGCCTTTTGGTTAAAACTACTGGTCAGATAGCATTAAAAGCAGAGCATGGCTTTTAATGATGGACTGCCTTTCTCAGCTTCATGGTTTAAAACAAAACTAAGTTCTCCCCATCACACACAATGGGCTCTTGGGGAGTGGCAGTGCTATTTTATAAATTGTCTGCAATCAGCCTTGGTTTGAAGTATTTGAAGTGCTCTGTCTATAATTTTTCTTTGTTACTCAGGAGAAAAATGGATAAAAAATAAGAGGTATCTATAAAGACTTTTGTTAACCTTAGCCTTTCTAGAAAATAACTTACTCTAGCCTGGCACTGCAGTGGAAGTTATTTGAAACTGAACCTGTCTGTATTGGTAAGGCAGTGCCAAGGTTCTGTGGTGTGTATTTGTAAACTCTACAGTTTTGTTTTGTTTTTAAGCTGTCATTTCATTACTTGGATAAGTGGTGAATTGTCAGTAACTTAAGGAAATACACCATTGCATGTTTTTCTGAGTATCTTGCAGTAAATCAACTCCCAAAGACTTCCTTAGGAAACACATTGACCCTTTCAAAAAATATAAATGCAATAGACCGAACATAATTTTTTTAATTGAAAACATATTCTTCTCTCAAATAATACGTCCCAACCACAGTTTCCCCTCCTTCCACTCCTCCCAACCACATAGCTCTTTTGTTATCCAAAGATAAGAAAAATGTATCAAGATGAAGTGTGACTTGCTGTGTATTTGAAGAACACGAAGCTTAGATGTTCCCTGTGTAATCACTTTCACAGTGCTTTGCACGCTCTCACTTCTTCAGTGTTGACTAAGAGAAAAATTACATGTGTGTGGCGTCTTGCCTCTCATCATCTTGAAGTTTTCTTTTAAAGGAGCTAATTATGTGCTGCTTCCCAAATAGAAGTACAGATTTTGTTCATGCATTTTCTGAATTTTTAACTATACCTTTATTTTTATCTTTGGAAGTAGAAACCATCATTTTTGTCTTTTATAAACTGCAATGATAAATCATTGCAAAATAGGATCACTAATGTCATATGGATCTCCTGAGCAGGACTAATTTAAAACAATAATTTCTCAGAAGAGTTCCCCCAGCAATAGACCCAGAGCAAGGGCTGAAAGCTATGCTGGACCAGTAACACGTTAGAATGCAGAGATGCTGCTGTCCTCCAAAGCTCAGACAAGTTCTGAAATTTAAAACCAAGATTTATGTCTGAGCTAAATTTGACTAATCAGACATGATTCATGGGCTAGATTTAACTGTAGTAGGAAATGACAGAAAAACCTTCCCTTCATGTCTTTTCTGTACTGCAGATTTTAGTCTGGCTAGGTGTTCATTCTAAGTCTTAGTAACCTAGACATAATATATAGTCTTATAATGTAGTCTTCGTAATATAGACATAAATACAAACTCAAGGAAACAATGCTTTGTTGCATCATTTATGTGGCTGCTGTTAAGCCTTAGCCCCTTATGTCTCAGGACCAGAATAGCCCTATGAGCATACATACATTTACCAAAGTTGTTTAAATGTTCAGAGGAAATGTTACCGTTTGCCAACACCCCAATAAATGCACTCAAAGCAGCGCCTTGGGTATTTGCACTGGGTCTGCAGCCATCAGAGTGCAGGACTGCAGTTAGTGTTGTTTCTGAAGGCTGGGACTGCCTGGACCACAGCACACAGTTATGCATGTGTCATGCTGTCACATGCAGCACACAGTTATGCATGTGTCATGCTGTCACATGCAGCACACAGTTATGCATGTGTCATGCTGTCACATGCAGAAAATCATGAAGGCATAGAATGTCCCAGGCAGCTCTCTTCTGTTTAGTTATTGACTTGACATGTGACAAGCCAGCATTAGAGAAACTTAATTGGTATCTAAAACTTTGTTGGGTGTTCCAGATCAAACTGTTCACGGAAGC
This sequence comes from Ellobius talpinus, assembly GCA_001685095.1. Taxonomy (NCBI): domain Eukaryota; kingdom Metazoa; phylum Chordata; class Mammalia; order Rodentia; family Cricetidae; genus Ellobius; species Ellobius talpinus. The sequence goes on from LOJH01009874.1 coordinate 17,063, forward strand.
GTCACTCTTATCTAGCTTTCTGTCTAGTGGGTTCCCCCAGACACTGAGTGTGAGCTTTCTTACAGAGCTGAATAGCATGTTAAAAATGTAAAAGGTCCAAAGATAGCTATGATAATAGATCATTCTCATGTAAGTTAACCAGATATAATTGCAGAGCAAGTAATTTTTCATTGTTGTTTAAACATGATTTTCTTATCTTAGCGATAAGCAGCAACAACAGCTAAGTGGGCGTTTGCACTCTTAGAGCAGTGTTGTCTGACCTAGATTTCAGATCTCTGTAGTATTTCCTGTAGAAGACCAGTGTGTTATCTCTCTGCACCCCCCACTAATAATAAAGCTATGCGTCAGCAGATAGAGCAGCTGTCTGTGTGAGGGTTTTAAGCAGTCCTTTTATTAATAAAAAACAAGTGCATGGTTCTGTTACAGTGCTAATGTCAACGAAATATAACCAAGAATATTGCTAGAGATATTTCTTCATGGGAAATATTTAAGCATTCATTCCTCTTTTATTAAAATAGTAACAATATGTTTTATCTACATAAAGAATTTTTTAATGGAAATAAATACTATTTATCAGACACTTTTGATGTCCTACTCGATAGCAGGCGTTTGCCAGATTCTTGGTACGTGAGAATGGGTATTTCATCCCTGTCCTCATAGAACTTATGGGGAGAGCCAGGGAGAGCAAATAGTAAACAAGAAACCAAGAGCTATCCTCTGAAACCGAGAAGTTACTATGGATAGTGAGCTTAGTGCTGAGATAGAAATGGAGAGGGTCAGCAAGGCCTGGCTGCTGCAGCGTAAGATGCTGAGCCAACCTCTGGCAAGTGACGGGCATGAGCCTTTCAGGCTGAGGCAAAGGGCTCCTGTTCAGGCAGAGGAGGCTCACTAGGGGACACTGGGGAGATGGAGAGGGTGATTTGAGATGTATATTAAAACTTAATCTAGAGGAAAGAAACATAGGTTGTGTAAGAGGCATCTAAACAGAGGTGTTCTCACAGAGTCGCTGTTACCAGTCTAGATGAAGAAATGACTGGATTGGAGAAACAAATTTGAATCTTTGACATGTATGTGATTTTTAAAGCTATGAACGTGGTGAGTTCTTGGGCAATGGAAGGAGAGAGAAAGAGGGTGTCCAGGCAGAGCAGAGGTCTACACAGAGGAAGGAGCTAGACCAAGACAGAGGTAGCAGAAAGGCAGGGAAAACCTGCCCAATACACTGTGCTCCTTTGGAGACCAAGTAAAATAATGTTTCTAACTGCATTTGTCTTTCAGTCTTCCTGATAGTACTTTCTTTTCCTAAATAAATCCTGAAGATTCCATGGCCATTAATGTTTGCCTTTCTCCTCCCACCCCTCTCTTTCTTCACTTTCTCCAAATGAAGTGAGAGCAACCAATCTCTGTGTTTAGCCCACGTGCCCATCTATGCACTTCACCAATTCTCTGTCAATAACATAGGGACACGGGTTCCTCTCCGCCTTTAATAGTCTTCTCGCTACGTACCATTAACTTTCCACAGTTCCCAGCTGATGTGTTCATTAGACTCCTTACAAATTATTAAGTTAATGAAGTAAAATCTGGAAAAAGTGAAAAATTTGAGACAGTTCTAATAATGAGTTTAAAATGCCACTGACAGGGTGGGAAGGAGTCATCTGGAAAAAATGACTTAAAAGTCGAGATCCTGCTTTTAGATTGTTTCCTGGCTATAATTCTCAGTCTCCTTTACAGCAGCCAACTCAGGGACTAACAGCTGCTGTATTCTGAGTGTGCTTCCCATAAGAATAATCCAGGACCCTAGCACAGGTCCCAGTCAGAGGTCTGATGAGCAAGAAAGTTATTTTGGCTTAATCATTAACAAACATATCTATACATTTTAATTTAAACTAAAATATGTAAAGCAAGGATACACCCATTATTGCATAAATGGAATTTTACAAGGTTAGCGTGCTCTTTTATGTTTTTGATATTCACACCTCAAATAAGGACAGCAAGCCTCTGAATACTTTCAGTTCTCTAAGTGTATACACATTATGTTTCTGAAACTATCCTTTACTGCTTGCCTCAATTTCACATTAACTTTTTAAATATATAAATGTGATGTCATCAAGTAATCACACTGAAGATAATAAAATCATACTTTTTTCCAAGTAGAAAACCAAATCTTCCCCCAATTTTTGAAAACTAATTAGAATTAATTTTTAGCCTTTTTAAAGATTCTTAGAAGACATGAGAAGGAGTGGTGTTTAATACTCCTTTCATGTGCCAGTTCATGTTTTCTACAATTTAGTCACTAGCCTTTGATTGTTTTTACTTTCAAGTTGAATTTTCTTATGTAACATCAGTGAAGAATGTGGGATGTCTAGTTATCCACATCAGTCACCAGAAATGGATGGGTACCGAAGTGAAGGACAATAGAAGGTGATCTAATGATCCAATGTGGAACAATAAAGGGACATTTAAGGTCTCTGTGGGTTTTTTAATCATATTCTTAAAGTAGACTTGATTGTTTGAGTTAGCAGGTGGTTGTATATAGTTATATGATCATCTATGATGTGTATTGCTTAGGAGGCTACTTCCTGTCGGGACACAAATAGTGATTATTATGTCTAGATATCTAGCACCAAAAATTATATTTTGGACCAACAGAAATAGTATCAGGATAAATTTTATCTCAGATGTGCAAAGGAATATGAAGTTATGGGTTCCCATAACTATTTTTTAAAAGACGAGAGAAATCAAGAAAAATAATACACAGAATCAAAGAGAAAATTCTGAAATCCTCTCTGTATGGCTGCCACAGAAGAATTAATTCTGTGCAATGAGAACTCAGCAGTGTACCTTGGGAAGTGGAGTCCAGTCCTGCTGGATTATCCAGCTGTGTGCTCTGGAGCATGATAGCATCCCCTCAAGGAAGAAATGGAACTGAGAAGATGGCTCAGTTGGCAAAGTGCTTATGAGACCTGAGTTTGATCCTAAAAGCTGTCTTAGTTAGGGTTACTGTTGCTATGATGAAACACCATGACCAAAAACAAGATGGGGAAGAAAGGGTTTATTTACCTTACACTTCTACATTGTAGTTCATCATTTAGGGAAGCCAAGAAGGAAACTCAAACAGGGCAGGGAGGCAGAAGCTGATAAAGAGGCAATGAAGGAGTACTGCTTACTGGCTTGCTCCATATGACTTGCTCAGCCTGCTTTCTTATAAAACCCAGGACCACCAGCCCAGGGTGCCACTGCCCACAATGGGCTGGGCCTTCCCACATCAATCACTAATTAAGAAAATGCCTTACAGGCTTACCTACAGTCCGTGCTTATGGCGGCACTTCCTTAGTTGAGGTTCTCCTCCTCTCTGATGACTCTAGCTTGTGTCAAGTTGACATTAAAACTAGCCAGGACAGAAGCCATGTTTAAGAATGCTTGACACACACTGTCATTCCAGTGTTGGAGAAGTAGAGACAAGCAGATCTCTGGGGCTTATTGGCCAGCAAGCATCACCTCTCAGGGTTGACTTCTGTTCTGCTCATGTTCACATGGACTTGCACACACGTGTATATATGTTTTCACACAAACATAAACACACACATAAGTGCCTTTTTAAACTTTTCACAGAAGAACCAATACAACAGTCTAAGTTAACAAAAGGAAGGAAATGAATTAATTATTCTATTCAGAGAATCCTCTTTTGAAACCTGCTGGGTGTGAGGATGATTTAGAACCCTGAAGGAGTCTAGGAAAATGGGGACGAAAATGATTGTAAAAATAATCATATTGCAAGGTTTAATAGATTAAATATATTGTCTATGATACAAAGTAAAAATAGCTCAGGGGAATAATGAGGGAAATTATTTTTAAATGGAGAGATGTGTATATGGAAGGAACTGTTTAAGATTTGAGCTCTGAGCAGTTTTAAATGGCAGCGATAAAGTCAAACTCAAGTGGAAGTGAAACCATCATAATTTAAAGGCACACAAGATAAGGCATGTGAGGTTGAAACTCACGTCTTGTTTATGCCATCATAAGCAACCACCATCTCAAAATATTTATCTCGATATGAATTGCTATTCATGCACCGTTTGCACTGACAGCTTATGTTCCCCATTGACCAACTATTCTGACAGACTAGGTAAGCTAAATACCTCCTAGTATTGTGTAACCTATAACACTAGGGCTACCCACCAACAAACAGCTTTTGTTTTTCTTTTCTTACTAGTTGTATTACAAAGTATTCCAGGCATACTTTGAAGCTTTCCTAGTACTCATATGACAATATAAAGTAAAGGAAAGAGTTGATGGGCTGGTCTCTGTTTTGGAATTGTTGCTGTCTATGTCTTTCAAAGCAAATCAGTATGCAGAAGTAAAACGTGGATACTCATTGCTTTTCTTGTACTAAATTGTCAGTAACTATCACTGGTCAAATGAGAAGGGACAGATTTCTTCCTTTGATATGTGTCTGCTTTACTAAGGGCAAATATGTGGAGGGGAAAAAAGAGGGTGTTGCAATTTTGAGACAGAATATTACTACTTAATATAACTAAAATGAACAGCCAGACCACAGGGACAAACAGGAACATGATGGGAGATAAAAGAACAGGGCAAAATGAGAAATCTGCCACTAGGTTCTAACAGACAATACTCTCCTGCTGCGTACACTGCATCCTTGTGTCTGTTGGTGTCTTTTGTTTGATAACTATGTGTCGTGAGTGGTTGTGAACACAATACTGTTAGTGTTTCATGGCTTGGCATGACTACATTGGGTTGGTCCAAGGATGCCACAGGAAAACTGTAGGGTAGGTCGCCACTGAAGATCTAACCAAGCACAGTTAGGCCCCGAGATGGAAATAGATCTCCCAGGTTTTGAATAGGAGACGTTTGGCAAGTGTGAGCAGGAAATGTCCTGAATGAAATTTCTGACAGTTCCAGTGTTGGGACAGGTGGGCGGCTTGACCACCTGCTCAGGGGGGACCAGAGTTTTGCCACGACAGACTTGTCGGGGAGATTTTGGCCAGTATTGCGGAGATAGCTGGGATGAGAGTTCAAAGCTGATAGGGAGGGAAAATCAGGAAACTGAGTGGATCGTTCACAAACTCACTCTAGCCACCCAAGTGTACTCTCCAGAAATGTAGCTCCTGCTAATCCCAGCTACAGTCTCTCTCTTTTCCTTTTTCAGTCCATAATTATGCACGCATTATAAATTGTACAGCCAATCCAGTTAAGAGCCGTAAATGTTTTCAATCTCTCCTTCCCTACCCTCTCACCTTTTGGTTCCTTGTTTACCTCCCCATTTTCTTCCCATTTTCATCACTTTCTCTCATCTGCTCACCACAGAATGGAACAGAAACCTTTTACTAAAATTCTGGGTTTATTTTGGGGGAATTTTTATAATTCTTTGACTATTCTAAATTATGTTTATTTAATGTTTTTTGCCTCTAAAGAAAAAATAAAAATTAGTTATGAAAGTTTTGCTATTGTTTCTATGTGACTTTTCTCATAGTTTTCTCAGTGGCATGTCCCTTTCTAGGGGCAAACACAGAAGGCTCCCCTCGCCATCCTGGACACTATTTGAAGTAACGTGAGCACTTCAATAGATAGGATTCTAAGACAGCCCTTCAAATTCCTGGCTCCTGCCAAACATGCATATACAAGCTAGTCAGTGAACTACTAGCCTAAGTGTACCTATGATGGGATCCTGTGTGTAATTAATTAACCTGGAGACGAAGAAGTCCCCCTGTGGATGTGACCTCCACAAGCTTTTGAGACCTAAATATTGGAGATCTACAAGTCCCATTGGAAGTATAAGGCCAGTCTGAAGGTCGAAGGAGTCATGTGGCAAGCAATGCTCACCACTTCTAGGCCTAACAAAGCAGGTTTGGGAGCAGCTTATGTCCTAGAGCTGCAAACTGAATTCTGTCAATAACAAATTAACTTAGAAATGCATAATTTCCTAGTTCATTCTGATAAAAAGTCTCCCCAGGCAGTATTTTCATTTCTGTCCCATAATCCCTTGAGCACAGAACCAAGTCATACCATGCTGCACATCCCTCCTGTGGAGCTCTGTGCTGATACACGTGTGTGCTGTGTTTGTGAAAGTTTGCTATACAACATGGAAAAACTAAAGAAGTGTGCACAGGAATGTGTTTTCTTAAAGATTTATTTTCAAAATAGATTTTTTTATTTATCTCTTTTTCATACATGAGTTTGGGAAACCTGCTATGGTATGCTCTCAGACAGAGGGCGAGGCAGTGGACGGTGATACTTGTAACATGAGGGCCTGCTTATCGGGGTTTCTGTCCTGCCCAGTTCCTGCAGCCATTTAGCCCCAAAGAAATTACACAGAGAGTCTATATTAATGGTAAACTGATTGGCCCCTTAGCTCAGGCTTCTTATTAACTCTTATAACTTATATTAACCCATTATTCTTATCTATGTTAGCCATGTGGCTCGGTACCTTTTTCAGCCAGGCAGATCACATCTTGCTTCTTCTGTGGTCTGGGCAGGATTGGGGAGGAATGGGCTTCCTCCTTCCCAGCATTCTCCTGTTCTCATTGCCCCAC
>LOJH01009875.1:0-12138 GCA_001685095.1 Ellobius talpinus
GGAGGAGGGGAGGAGGTGGAAATTTTTAGTAATAATAAAGAAAATGGAAAAAATAATCTAATAAAGAACATGTACTAATGACTTTCAGCAAAAATTTGCCAATGGCATTTTTGATGTTTCTCAACACAGGCATTTTGAGGCTGAAGAGATGGATCAGCAGTTAATAGCACAGCTGTTCTTCCAGTGGACTCAAGTTCCCAACATCAGGCAGTACCCACCCAACCATATCTCCAGCTGCAAGGGATGCAACCCCTCTTCCAGACTCAAGGGTACCTGTACTCACACATGCACATACACCCACCAACCTGACATATATACACACACATGCAACTGAAAACAAAACAAATCTTTATAAAGTCATTCTGTTCTTAGCTTCACTTCACTTATAAGGATAACCTTCTTGAAACAGGCACACTCCCCTTCATAGGAAGATTAAAACATTATGTCACCCTAAAGAAGTCTGTTACAGCATAAGCTAACATAAAGGGTTGATTCATGGTGTAATGTCCACTGAGTTTAACTACAAATTTTAGCCTGAAAATTCATTTTCCCGTTTATCTTTTAACTTACCATCAGGATTTCGATCTATCCATCAGAAGCAATGCAAAAGACAGTGGAAGAGAGAGAATGAAAACTAATTATCCATGGTAAAGCTACAACACGAATCTGAAACACATCTGTTTAAAACATAATTTAAGTTCACAAGAATAATACATACACCCCTGAGAAAACAAAAGCCTTATTTGAAGAGCAAACCCTAAGTAAATGAAATTCAACAATGTGTTTGCACCTCCAGTCTCAAAAGTCCATGAGAATATCACTCCAGTATAAAAAAAAGTATTGAAATGACACGAAGAATATTAGGCAAGAAGGCAGAGTGAATGTGAAGACAGAATACTAATATTTCCAGTTCTTTCTTCTCATGATAGCTGTAGCTACCGCTCTGGAGTAACACTCTTTCGGGCTCTGAGGCCAGTCTTTTTGTTCTTATTTTACACACTTTCAATGTTAATTTATGAACCAAATCGTGTCTAGACCTCTGCTTTACCCATTTATAATATTCTAAATTCTATCCATAAGAAAGAAATGTGATCAAAATGGTAACTGTAACCACAGGGCTCCTGGCTGTTTTCACATGTCCTTTTGAGTGTGCTGTCCACAAGGCATTAGCTGTTCCTTTTTTTTTTTACAACCAGTTATCACTACTTTTCCTTGAATATTGATGAAAGAATTGTGTAAACTAAGAGATCAGCCATCTCTATAACCAACTGTGCAATACTGTAACGATTACTCAGACGTTGTAAATGATAAAAGGGCTAGAGTTAGCGGCAAATTTATTTTTGTGTCTCAGAACTCAAAGTAAAAACAACACTTAAAACCTCAACAACCTTTTCAGAAATCACCAAAAGTCTGCCGTCCTTCAACTCTCTATCAAGTTTTCACGAAATCACATCTGCATGAGCAAACAAGAGATTATTCAACCCTAAGGGCTGAGAATTTGAGAAACAGATAAAGTGGTCACTGCTGGGTAAAAACAAACATCGAGATGTTTAAATTAAAGTACTCCAAAAAGTAAACAAAACTCGGTTCTTTAAATACACCTAAGCTACGAAATCATATCAGAGCATCAATAACTTCCGGTGGATAAAATGAAGGTTCACTGGAGAATACAGTGATAAGCGAGGCCAAGGCAGCTAAGCGTAAAAACATGGAGACCTTGGGTTTTTAAACTATGTGACTATTTAACTGGAAAAATAAGCCTTAAACTGTCCAGAAATGCTTTTAAAACACAAATATAAGATTGTTGCAATATCTGGTTACCAGGTCTACTACACTGAAATATCTTTTAAAGCATTACCTACTAATGTTTATGTCAACGATGAGTTGACATCAAACTGTTACTATAAAATAACTGCTACACAGAAAGGAAAAGACAATCATACCAAAGTCAACTACGTTCAAGCTTATAACAGGATAATCACTCCTAGACTCCATAGAGCCTAGTCATACCACTAAGAACAATCTAATGATATCTAAAACTTGTAGGCTAATTTTAAAAATAAAAATTTTAAATCTAAAAAAATGAAAAGTGACTTGAACTCCAGGTGAAAACATAACAGATCTGTTCCTCAATACTCTAACGTGTAGGGTGGGTTGTATCTGGAGTTAAAAAGCTATCTAAAACTGAAGAGTGGTTTAATGCTACAGTAACCTGTGCTTTTTCACTAATTCATACTGGCTTTTTAGTTTAGATCACGAAGCATAGGTCTGGAGAACATTTTTAGTGTAATAAAAATACATCATATTTGCTATGAAGTGAAAGGAGAGGACTGTCTGTACACATGGAAGTCATATGAACACACTTGACATTAACACAGTACATGAAAGTAAGTGAAACAGTAATTAGTAGTAGAAAAGAACATTCTTTGGTTGTTTGCATTTCTATCTTAAACACTTAAGTCATTTAACTTAAATTCCATTTATAAATTTGTAAATTATTTTATGTTTTACCTGTTGGTTTGGAATAAGAAACAACCGCATTTCCTTCTAATTCGGATGGTATGTAACTTCTCTTCAGGTAAACAGAAAATGCTACTATGCTGGTCATATCTGGTACTATAGGAAATATGAAAATTATACATGTTACATGATGGGGCAATTATTAACAATAAGTACATATTTTATAGCATTTACTACATGCTGGGTACTTCAATAAGCACTTGAGACAGCCACTCATACAATTGTCACAGAAACACTGTGAGGGAGATGCCGTTATCACCCGACTTTTTAGCTATGAGGTGATCAGAGTGCAGAGGTAAGAACCAAGGTTACACCATCACTATGAACCAGGAACCGACGCCACACAAGGTATCGCGCACTCGTTACCCCTACATCTCTTTACCTGGTCTGACAGGCAGAGAAAACGAGGGAATTAAAAGGGACCAGAAAGTCTGGGGAAACAGCACTCTGTGGTGGCTAGACAAAGTCTGAAAGGGACTGGATACAGATGACGAGTTAGCAGCTCTACAGACCATCCTGGCCTCCTGAGCTGGTGTTCGGGCTGCCAACCTTTACCTCAGAGCCTCTAGTTTACCTAGAACAAAAAGTTTTCCACGATATTTTTTATAAGGATAAATAGAAAGACAAGAAGAGTCACAGGTAAAGACAATTGCCGCCACACCCAAAACCTGAGTTCTAACTTCAGGACTCATGTGGTAGGAAAAAATACCTCATTCTTGCAAGTTGTCCTCTGACCTGCAAACCATGGCAAGCATATACACATGTGAACACAAACCAAAAATAAATATTAAAAATTAAGATAATAATTTGTGAAAGAAAACTTAGGAAAAATTTTTAAATAATAAAAAAGATAAATTGTAAATATTGTTTAAGAATAGAAAAAGAAGCCAGGCATGGTGGAATACACGTTGAATCCTAGCACTTTGAGTTCAAGGCCAACCTGATCTAAACAGTGAGTTCTAGGACAGCCAGGGCTATGCAGAGAGACTCTGTCTCAAAAAAAATTAAAAGGAATTTTAAAATGTTAACTAAGAGATCATTCTAATTGGACTAATGACAACTTATAAGAAGTTCAAGTGGAATTCTATACAAAGAACCCTCAATAATCAACATTTATGACATGTTTACTATTTTATATATTATTAGATACTTCATATAATTTCATTTTCTAATTAAATCTTCAAAAACCCTATCATATAGCTGTTATTACTCTCTGTTGACCAGCTAAAATAATAGGCACTAAGTTCTAAAATAGTTTGCCCAAATCATGCATCAAGTAGTGTAGGAGTTAGGATTCAAATATGGACCAAATCCATAGTAGTCTGTCTTCAAATGTCAATGATTCACTACAGGAGACACTAAGGAAACGCCATTAACGAAAGGACTTCCAGGGCTGAGGTCATAGCTCAGTTGATAGAGTTTTTACCTTGTAGGCATGAAGCTTCAATACCCAGCAACACACACACACACACACACACACACACACACGCACACACATGCACGTGCACACTCAGAGAGAGACAGAAAGTCGTCCAAATTATAGTATTCAAATACAGTAACAGATACAGCTAGTAAAGAAATGTACTTAGAAATTCATAATCTAAAAATAATTTATCAAATATCCACACATGACATATGGAGGGTAATAACTGTGAAACACTGCCACCATGAATTTCCCAGGAAGATCTCAGTGCTGCTAATTAGAAGAGAAATACAGCCATGAATTGAGAGCACTGCCGAAAAGGGTCGCACCGCAGGAAACACCAGGACAGACAGGAGGAGCCCACCTGCGAAGTCGAAGGTGAACTGATCACATGTGGACACTAGCGGGGGCTGCACGTAGAGGGACAACTTCACCTTCTGCAACGCCACTCGGTTCTGCAGAGTGATCTGAGGACACACAGATTGTTAAGATTACAAAAGTCCACTCTATCCAAATTGGCAAACTACTACAACCAACTCAAAGTAATTAACCAATAACTAGGAAACCTGGTAAAACATGTCTAACAGTTCACAAAAAAAATCATAATAGCTAAAGAGTATAAATAAGCCAAATGTCCATCTCAATGGGCAACCAAACCATGGTCAATACCACAAAATAATATTCAGAAAAAAGAAATGAAACTGACACATAAACTATGAGAAATATTATATTAAGTAGGAAAAAAAGCTAGTCACAAATAATCACATACAGTATAATTCTATTTACATAAAATGTATGGCTCCCCTTCCCCTGTAAGGCTCAGGCACCACCTCAGAAAAGGGAGCAGAAATACCTCAAGAGCTAGAGGCTAGGAAGACAGGAACAAAACAGTGTCTCTGAACATGGCAGGACCACTGCACCCATGAACTCACAGCAGGTATGGTTACCTGCATACAGCCTGGATAAGATCAAATCAGTAAACACTCCAGCATGGAGCAGAAAAGGGCTCACAGGATTCCACCCTGAGCTGAGGAGAGATGGACAGCTGATGGCTTCTGAGACATGGAGAGACAGTTTTCTTTAGGGGTGGAGATTGACCATGCTCCAGTGGATGGCCCATATCTATAAGTAGATGGGCAGAACAAACTGAACTTAGTGGTCTATAAAAAAAAAGACTACAGAAGGTGTGGGTGGGTATGGATCAGAGATGGGAGACATGTATATGATCAACCTACACTGTATAAAATCCTCCATCAATTAATAAAAATATATCAAAATTTACATAGAGAAACCCTACCTCCAAAACACCCAAAAAATTCTATTTAAACTTTCAATAAAATAAATAGAACGAGCAAAAAATTATATAGATTGGCACTTGCCTCAAAATAAAAGAGATAAAAAGAGATAATTGATGGCTATTGCCATTTCTTTCAAGGGGTATAAAAGGTTTTAAAATTAGGTGGGGGTAAGGTTAGTCAAATCTGTAAAGATGCTACAAACCACTGGGAACCATATAATCATATATAGTGATATCTCAGAGTATAAAAGAAAGAAAATGGTTGTTCTCATCTGTATTGAGAAACTGCATAATGGCATAAATGTGTTTGTTTTTTCCTTAAACACACTTGTACTATTATGGATTATTTATCTTATCTAGTATCAATATATTTATGTTTACAAAGAGCAATTGCTCTGATAATTTTCTCACTTACATGGATTTATTATCAAAGCACTGCATTTTCTTCTGTGGCTAATCACAAAATTATTATGACATACCAGTTCTAGACTATCAAAGAATAAGCCTGTTAACCACTCTGTTCTTGAGGGATTAAAATTCCAAACTGCTGATCTTACTTGGTGATGCTAAGAAATCCTACCCCTGTAAAACCAAAAGCTAAGATCTGTGGGATAAGAGTTAGCCCAGAAGATGGGCACAGGAGGCCAGGGTGTCTCACTCTCTCCTGAAGAGGTATCCGTAGCAACATCAGACCTGAGCATCTTCACTGGGGTACAGTGCCACATGTCAGTGAGAGCACATCAAAGAGTGATATGTCTGCTTTGCATTGGGTGTCTTCTCTTGTTGGTTTTGATTTCCTACGGGCTTCAGCCTCTTGGAATTGTCTGTGTTAGATGACTTTGTCTAACTATTAATAGTCAGCCAACCACCAGTCTAGGCAGAGTCACTCAGAAGATCTGGAGGCAGACTCAAGCGTTGAGATTTCTATGCTTCCTCGGGTGATCCTTATATACAACCTGGAAGGAGTGGTGGGTTGGAAATGATTCTTCCTTGTGTTTCCTTTGCTACAGAAAAGTTCAATCTAGTTACTAGATTCTACCTACCACATGAGGTAGACACATGCCATTGTTAACAGACACAGCGCAATGACGTCTTCATTATGAAGAAATCTGTTTTGATTGGTCTCTTAAGTAAAAGGCATGCATCACTTGTCCTTCAATTACACAAATATATTAATATAATATCTACAAAAATGTATAATTGACCTACAAACATAATGTGCACACAGTTAAGGTCAGCAAATGTTATGATCAATTTTAAGTGATGTTCTCTAAACAACCTAAAAATAATCCAAACAAAAATGATTTTAGATGTAAAGTAATGGTTTTAAGAGAAAATTATTGAAGCAAATACTACGATAAACAGAGAAAATAAGTAATGTATCCTTGGATTTTTACTGTAAAAACCCTGCACAAGGTACCCGGCACACAAGAAACAAAACTTCCTTGGTAATGCCTGGCCATTTGGACAACACCCTCAAGGTGATTGTGGCAAAAAGAAGCTGTGTGAGTGCCACACGCAACATCTTTCAGATGGCCAGCTGACAGCATCTTTGAGATGGCTAGCTTGACTAGTAAATTAACAGGACACAATTAAGTATTCTTCTATTAACAATAACACAATGTTCTCCACATACATAATTAGATGTAATAGCCACAGTGGCTTTCTATATTCATAAAGCATATTTGGGAGTGATTTGTGTGTCTTATCTCACATAATCTTCACAGCTATGGGAAATGAGGACCAACACACTGCATCCTACAAGACAGAAAAACCACGGTGCTGAGAGCTGAGCACTTCTTCCTGAAGCCACTAATTAAAAGGAAGAGAAGTGTAACTAAACTGCTCTCTGCCAAAACCCAGGGCCCGGGTCATTATGCAACAGTTAATTAAATCATGAATGACTTTATAAATAAAAGGTTCCCATTTTACACTTTAGAACTGCACTGCAGAGAAAGAAAACAATACGCAACCCCGCCAAGGCAGTGGGTACCAGGGCTGAAACCCGCCTTCAGGAGCATCATGTGTGCACGAGAGCGACAACTCCCTGTAGTAATAACAAACTGTCGGGGAAGAAGCAGACAGCCTGACTCTGCTGGCAGAATGATGGCGGCTTAGACAGCAATCACACAATCTCACATTGTTACAAGAGGGTGTGCATTTGAGTTAGATGAACAACCGTGATAGCTCCCACATCAGATTTATTGAATCCAACAATGGCCAAGGCACTTTCAAAGCACAAATCAAAGAGATATGACAAAAAATAACTACAGTAACAAAGAATAGTTGTTTGTGAGCCAAAAAGTGAATTAAAGACTTGGCTAAATCATAAACCTCATATTTTAAAAGGAAAATAATTGTAGAATATTAAGGAGAAAATATAAAATGTTAATACAAGAACTTTCCATGCCATTTTCTGATTCTAAAGAAATAAAATATAATCCTTGGGAAATATAATACCAAATGTTTACCCTAGGTATATAAATACTCCTGCCAGGCCAGGTATGAACAAGCACTCTGCCTGTTGCCTGGAACAGATGGTCATGCATCATGCACACATACTCAAGGTAGCCACATCTTCATTCATTTGGAACGGATGGAAAATTTTTCTCAATTAACTGGATTTATTATGATGGAAACTTAACTGGGTATATATCTTGGCTGTTGCTGTTAGAAAAGGCCATAAGGAGAGATTTACAGCAGAAATTTGTATAGAGACTATCAGACAGGATCAGGAAATCATACTGTCTGCTGTGTAAGTCTGGCACATGTCATGTGACCTGGGATGCCATGGTTTCTCTTCTACTTTTATCATGGCACTAAGAAGAAGAGGTGTGATCAAGGCATGGTTAATGGAAGAAATTTTCCAGAAGTCGTGTCATCACCTTAGGGTGGCTGGTGCAAATGGAAGCCTAGAAAACGTGTGGGAGGGAAAGGTGTGTCCACTAACTGTGATGACTCCTGCAAGACGGTGAGGACGAAGACATGGACAGTGTTATCTGCTTTGGGCAAAAGACTTCTTTTGGCAATGCAGTGAGATCCTTGAGTGTGGCATGGCTGTGTCTGAACAAAACCATTACACAGATCTAAAACAGCCCCATCCACAGAAGTATAGGTCACTCCTGCACCTCTGCAATTACTTCTTTCTTAAGTGTTTGATTTCTTGCCATTAATGCCTTTCCAGAAGGGTCTGTGACTGGGGAGGGGAAGGAAGGCTGGGGAAAGACCACCCTTGTTTCCAATGGCAAGAATCCAAAAAAACTTAGCTTAGGAAAGAGTTCTAAGATGGGGCTTGCTTCATTCTCACCAAAGATCTCCACACTTGGGCCACCCGCTGGGCCAGTGTAAGCGAACACAATTGCTAAAGCCTCCTACCTTGTTAAGCTTCTCCAAGGACAGTAAGCTATAATCTGAGCAAACAGAAACTTGGTCCAAGTTTTGACTAAATGAATCGCCAAGATCCACAACTTTTCCTGGATTCTAAGGTCTGGACAGTGATAAATATTTCCAGCTTAATAACTTGCTGACTGATTACCACACTTCAAGTGCCTTAAGAACACGCCACATTTGAGTTCTCGCTCTGAAACTCTACAGTGACAATATCGAACCTCTTAACGAAAACTACATCATCCATGTCCTACTTTTGCAGACTATCAATTTGTCATTACTCTATAGCCCCTTCATTTCACATTTTCTTGCCATAAATGCATCCATTTAAAGCTAATGTCATAGCAGATAAATGCCTGAGAATTCTTTTAAACACACATGTAATCATAATAAAAGAAGGAGTTAATATACATGTATACCTCCAATATCCCTTCACAATCCATACATGATGCTACAGTCAACTGACTGGCTTATAACTGGATGGCAATAACGCAACTTGAAAGTCTTATAAAGAAAACTTTGTAAGTGACAACCTTCATGACACTTTTAAGTCTCATACAGAAAACTTATTTCCAGAAAAAGGAGTCCAGATCATGCTATGCTTTTAAAGAAGGGATGAGAAAAGTCTAACACCTTTTCATATATATATGATTCTTTTCTATAAATCTAATTATAGCTTTTATATTTGAAGGGAACAAGAAAGGTTTTCTATTCGCTACCAAAATTGAATGGATGGATTTTAAGCATTTATTTTCCATGTCCATAAACACAGGAAAACAGCAGTGATGAGAGCAATGACACACACTTCTGCCTGCACACCGTATTCTAATGCTGGTACCATACCTTCACTGTGATGGACGGAACAGAGTCGGCTCCAACTTCAACATTAGTGGCTTGCTGCAAACACAGAATTGAGAAAAGTTTTCCAACTGACTTCAACAGTAGTAAAAGCAAGTGAATATATTGGGTGAAACAGACATTCCCCACCGTCACCAGGAAACTAGCAGAAGGGTCAATCATTCTAATGACAGTCTAAGAGTCCTGAGGACATTTTGGAAACGTTCATGTAGGAAAGCATGAATGGTATTTAAAACCCACTCATTAAAAAGGAAAGAAGGGTTAGGCAACCTTGTTCACTTGAATGTTGAAAGTATGAATGCTACTAATTAGTTCTTTATATGGACAAATCTCTCCTAGTAATTCCCATAGAAACATTATGCTACAATATTATGTGAAAAGCACACTTTATTCAGGTTAATATTTTGTACATAAGATATGTAACTAAGATTATAATGACTGTGCACAGTGAATAAATAAAATCTATTGTACATTGTATTTGAACTTTTATATAAAACCAATAACTACTTCTAAATAGAGATCATTATGATGCCATGGGCATCTGAAGAATTAAGAGCTGAGAAATTCATATTCCACCTAGAGCTCCACAGGACATCACCCGTTAAAACCCCGATAAAGCTGTTCCCTGAGGAAGACGAGCTAGTGGAGATCGTCTCCACTACAAAAGACCGTATTCCAATAGAAAAATTTACTTGATTTCAGAGATGTGCGCTTTTAAAATAGTGATTCAAATAAATAGTCGTCCAATCTTTCTGCTCTAGTACTATGTTACCTACAGGCAGGAAATAACTTCACATTTGCCCACAGATCTAGAAGGAAGCATCTCCTGTTTCCTTTTCAACCCTTATCTAAACACCTAGAAATTTCAAGGACAGTAGTATCTGGGGAAAATAAGGAAGAGCCAGAGAAGTGACTGTAAGAAGACACTGGCTGCACAGCCACATAACCGGTCAGGCTAATGTTTTCCAGTTAGAGTAAGCATTATAGTCTCAAAGTTCTTAAGAAAAAAAATGCCAGCCAAGGCTACACAGAGGAACCTTGCCTCGACTGTGTGTGTGTGTGTGTGTGTGTGTGTGTGTGTAATAAAACAAAGGAAATGAAGCAGGAAATACAGCAAGACAGAGGAAATGAAGCAGGATTCAGCAAGACAGAGGAAATGAAGCAGGATTCAGCAAGACAGGAAATGAAGCAGGATTCAGCAAGACAGAGGAAATGAAGCAGGAAGTTCAGCAAGACAGAGGAAATGAAGCAGGACTCAGCAAGACAGGAAATGAAGCAGGAAGTACAGCAAGATAGGAAATGAAGCAGGAAAGCAACATCAATGAAGAAGAAACAGCACCCGAAGTTACCAATCAGGGAACATAGATTACAACATGTAGACCAAACTGTTCCTAAAGACAGAAAGAGAATTGCTCATTCCAAATAGTCTATGTTTCAGAGAGAGAGCCTAGAAACAATTCTATGAGGTGCCAACATAGGAGAAAGGAGACATTTTCATAGTAAAAAAAAATGTGTGAACATCCATCAGCTAACTAAGTTCCTCTCACACTACACCCTTCAGGTAGGGTGAAAAACGGTGTCTGTGGAAGGGCAAACATTTCATACAGAGGCTCTACTGTGAGAGCGAGCTGGGTCAATGTTTCTTTCATATTGTGTTCCGGCCGCTTTTAACTGCACCTAATGCACTGTACCATAGCAACATTAATGTGATTTTACCATAATTTGAGTTGGCTGGTTATACAAAAGTTAATCTTTGAAGGCTCTGACAACCACTTGCTATATTATGCTATGATACTTAAATAGCAAACACATTTCCAAGGAAAAATTACATGATGATATCAACTCTAAATGCAGAAAATGTCCAAGTTCAAGCACTAAACTGATCAAGTTTGGACAGAGATACATATAAACTTAATGAATCCCATACAGACCTCAAGCAATGAGACATAATTATACACAGAAAAGTGCTCTGTGGAAGAGTAAACAAGTATATGAAGGAATACCCTTTCAGCCTTCCTATTTCTCCATTTTAATCAGTCTCAGAGCAACAGATAGAAAACACCCGACACACAGCAAGTCCGAAGGGTGTGGCCGTGAGCAAGATGAGTAGTGGGGTGTGGGAGGAGATGGTGGGAGTGATGTTGGAAAAACAAAGTGTAAGTGATGACAGTGACACTGGTAACAATTCAACAAAGCCGATTCCAGCAGAGGATAAACAATTTCTGGACCAGCTATCTGTGTATGCTAAACTCTTACCTCATTGCTATCTGTGTATGCTACACTCTTGTTGGGTCCCTAGAGGACAGGCCTTCGCACCCCCACTTGATCTGTTTTGCACTCTTGTGGTTGGTTAAAAACAGGAACAAAAACAGGAACAATCTGTTGTTTCCAGCAATGTTTCTAAGGATGTTTACCCCTAAGCCATGTGAGTTACTGTGATGAGCTTCCTGCTTTTGCTGGCTCAGCCTCCCCTGCTGAGGGCTATATACACTGTGTAAGAAAGTAGAATAAAGGCTTGTCTGCAGAACCTGAAGTGTGTTGTGTGTTAATCCTGACATCCCTCGCTCAGAAGAACTATAGTTGTGGTGCTGGTACAGCAACTCTCACCCTCATTGCTATCTGTGTATGCTACACCCTCACCCTCATTGCTATC
>LOJH01009875.1:12501-24088 GCA_001685095.1 Ellobius talpinus
CTCACCCTCATTGCTATCTGTGTGTGCTACACTCTCACCCTCATTGCTATCTGTGTGTGCTACACTCTCACCCTCATTGCTATCTGTGTATGCTACACTCTTGCCTCAGTACTACAGTGACTTATAAAAGACTACAAATCATCAAACTTGGATATGGACCACTCAAAAGCATTACCTCTTTAAACCTTTCTTTTCAAGTGTTACTAATTCCTACTTTATACGTATGGGTGTTTTGTCTGTTTGTATACAATGCTTGTGTGCCTGGTGTCCACAGAGGCCAGAAGAGGGCATCAGATCCCCTGGAAATAGAGTTAAAGATAGTAATGAGCTGCCTGTTGGGTGATGAGAACCAACATGGATCTTCTGAAAAAGCAGTTAGTATTCTTAACGACTATCTCTCCAGCCCCACCTCATCAACTTTCTAAAAGATCAAGGAGACATGTTCAGTAATAGGGTACTGAGAAGGTTTAAGAAACATTCTGCCCCTCACCTCTCACTCCTTTTGTAAACAAACCCTTCTAAAACACTCCTTTCTGGCACTAAGAAAATAGGGGTGGTTCTCAATCTGTGGGGGTCAAATGACCCTTTCACAGGGGTCACGTATCAGATACCCTGAATATCAGATATTTATATTGTAATTCATAACAGAAGCAAAATTACAGTTATGAAGTAGCAAAGATATAATTTTATTGTTGGGGGTCACCACAACATGAAGAACTGTCTTAAAGAATAGCAGTATTTATTAGAAGGTGGAGAACCATTGGTCTAGAAAGTAACAAACTCTGAAAGGTGTTATCATTTCATAAGTTCCTAGAGCCCAGAATTTAAAGCAATTTGAACACAGTTCAGAATCCATAAGTATACCTACAGACACAGAATCAAGATTGGAGGAGACTGCTGCGGAGACTTTCAAGTCATCTTCTCTTTCAGTCATGGGCCAAACACCTGTAATTAAAAAATATATCTAATCATAAGTAAAATTGCTGTATACAATTTATAACAAAAACCAAACTGTAAACAAATTGTTGAAGATGTAATGAATTATAGAATCAAAGGTTATGCTAATTCTTCCCTCAATAACACTTTGAACAAAAATTGTTTTCCTCCAGTAGGACCTAAGTACAGAGCCAATAAGCACCCAGGACTGGGAATTACAGTCTCTCCCTGCTGGTGAAAGCTGAACTGGTACAACCTGCTGGAAGGAAAGTCGGCTGCTACTACTATGATGCAAAATGTAAAGGTCCTCTGACAGCAACGGCACACCCAAGAACTTACCCTGCACAGGCACACCCAAGGAGGGGCTCTGGTATTAATAATCAATAACATCTGAAATGACTTACATATCTATGTATCTTCATAAGGAGATAATTAAATAAAATATGAATATCCATATTATCCAAACATCCAGAGCAGTAAGAATTTTATTAACCCATGTAAACTGACATGAAATAATTCAGATATACCTCTTAATATTTTAAACAGCAAGATGTACATCTAACATGAGCTTATCTGTGTAAAAGGTATACATAAGGCTTCATATTTTTAAGAAATACTCAAAACTCAATAAAGCTTGTAGCCAAAGAATGGAACTAGGTTCTATGGTCAAAGAGATTTGCTTTTCATGTTTATCCTTTTTACCAATATCTGAACTATTTTACCATATACATATGCCATATACACATACAGATACCCACACACACATATATATACATATACTAATACACATACATATACCACATACACATACATATACCACATGCACATACCACAAACACACACATATGGTCTAGCTAGGGTTTGACTGTGTCCCTCAAAGTCCATCTCTTTGAAACTTGGTCTCAGGTTCTACAGGGTTAAAGAATGGCAGGATCTTTAAAGGTAGGAGATCCTTCAGTTACTGAGGGCACTGCCCTCAGAAGAAATGGATGCATCATTCCTGTGACCCCAGTTAGTTCTCATAGAGGCTTGTTATGAACAGGGCAGACCTAGCCCCCACCTTCTTCCTGTGTCCCTGGTTTGTGATGTACATTTTCCCTCACACATACTTCTGCCCCTACCACGCCAATTTCTCTGAAGTACTACTAAGTACTACTAAGCACAAGCCTGGCTTGGATTCATGCTCTTGAATCTCTTACAACTGTTAACTAAATAAAGCTTTCCTTCATAAATACTTAGCTGAAAGCCTTTTGTAAGAACAGAAAGTAGACTAACAATTCATACTATTGCCCTAATTTTAAATGTCTATGTTGCACAAAGAAATATTACAAAAGCAAGTTATTCTAAATAAGAAACAAATAATATTTATACATATAAATAATATACATACATATTTATGTATATTCACACATATATATGCTTAAATAATGTATTTTAAGTAATAGATATATGTACATACAAGTTCATACATATCAGATAATTGACTGACAAGCTAACATCTGCTCTTCCCTCATTTCTCTTTGTGGCCAAGCACTATTTTTGTGGAAGTGTTCAACTTCATACAGAAAAAGATTCCTCTCCTGGCTCCAGGGTTAAATTTAATAATGTTTGTTGTTTTGGGTGTGAACACAGCTCTTAAAATCATCACCGATGGTATTGGGGCTGGGCAGGAGGAACATATGCTTTTATGAAAGCTGTTTCTCCCTAAAAGGGGGATTCTGAAGAGCAGCCTTCTTGTCTGGAAATTCTATCTGCACACAATGCCTAGAGCATCTATGGCTCCCAGGATCTCTAAAAGGGAAGATCCATGCACTGAGTATGGAGGATTGAAAACAGAGGGAGGGGCACAAGGGAGACATGGCCAATTCAGGTGTCTCACAGCAGGATGTCCTAAACACTATGAGGTGGCTCTGTCACTACAGCAAATCTAAAAGGCAATCTGTTGGCCATTTAAGAACCAGTCTTCACTTCTTCACTAAAGTAGCTCAATTTTGTCCAGAACAGCCGTCAGCAAACCCCACTAAACTGGCCAGCCTGTTTTGCAGATTGGAAGAGCCATTGAGATAAAAGCTGCTCAGGGTATGGCTTCCAGGAGAGCTCCTTTGGGGGCTGACTTGGCTGCAGATGTGAGGCAGAGGTTCCAGAAGCATTCCTGAACCAAGACATGATCTGGAATAGAAGGATCAAAATTCCTGAAGAACTGTGGCACCAATCCTGTACTGCCAACTACCTGGCTTCTTTTCCATGAGAAACAAACAAACCTCTCTCTGCTATCTGAGCTGCTGTATTCCGTCCCTGTGTTCAATGTACCCACACACAACCGGGAATGAACAAACCATGTTCAACTGTTCCTAACCCTTGGAGAGAGCATCCAGTAAGCCGGCCCACACATATTCCAAATGGGATACAGACATATTTGTCTTGCCCATGTCTGTTTGCACTCTGTACTTGCCTGAAAGCACATTGTTGGTACCTCTCTTACATGCCACACCCAGGGCTTCACGGGTACACTAGGTAAAGAGTGTGTGATCAGGTGCTTACGTCATACGGAAACTCCGTCTCTTGTAAGTTCCCACTGAAAGACATTGGTGATTCTTCCTCATGGAAACACTTGGAAGAATTCACACTAGCACTCTGAATTTCAAAAGTTTCACCACATGCATAGAAAATATTGCTATAATTTCATGCTTGTAACATATATTCCTGATATAAGTTACACACATAAAATCAGCTTCAAAAATTTTATTACAGTAGATATATACACCATGTGTGCAACAAAATATCTCCTTTACATTAGCTTTGGGTTTTACAGCAACCCCTTCTTAGAAAAAGCTTTAAGTATGGAATATAGGCTGTAAAACAATGCACATTTTTTAAGTTAAAGGATGCCTTCATCAAACCCCTACCGTCAGGGCTCAGGGAACAATGCGGAAGAGGAGGCAGAGTGATCATAGAGCCAGAGAAGATGGAAGATGCCAAGGAAACAGTGTCTTCCAGACACAACATGACTGACAAACATATGAATTCACAGAGACTGTGACAGCACGCACAGGGTGCCGTGGTAGCATGAAGAGGGTCCACACCAGTCCAAGCCAGATGAAGTCCCAACGCCAAGAGGGGGGAAGTAGACACAAGCTCCCAGCCCTAACCAAGAAGCTGTGTTCAATTGACAACCACTTGCAAAAACAGTTTTCTCCAATGGAGTCTCACTGGTTATATAAACTTAAGGGTAAACCCCACGCCTAGCTGAAGACAGCCAATACAAAATGAACTCAATAGTATTTTTGTAGAAATTTTGTCTCATATTTCTTTGTTTGGGCATATTTTACTGGTATTTTTTGTATATTATGGTTTCCAATTCTGTGTTTTTATGGGTTTCAGAGTGTGTGAGTGTGTGTGTGTGTGTGTGATTCTCGTATTTTTTTCTTTGCTTTGTTTTTGTTTTTCATTATGGTTTGCTGGCTTTTGTATTTGCCTGTTTGTCTTTGTAATGAGAGAGAGAAAGAAGGAATGGAGTTGGGTGGGTAGAGAAAAGGAGAGGATGTGGGAGGAGATGGGGGAGAGAAAACTGGGATCAAAACACATTGTATGAAACATTTTTTTCATTTTTAAATATTTATTTAACAAATTTATTATTTAAAATGCCACTGTACAAAAGTATGATTAAAATGAATAATGAGGTCATCCAGAACTTCAGCATCCTGACTTTTCATGATCTATAATGAAATAATATGTCATTTCCTATCATTAAAAGTATTTAGGTGAACAGAGATATCAAACTTTCACAAAGGAACAGAATACTAAATATTCTTTATGTCTGGGAATAAAATAAAGCAAATAAATAAATAAAGCAAAATCTTCTATTTCTTAAAAAGTTTCTCTTTGTTTCTTTTTTAGAAAAAAAACAACGGTAGCACAAAAGTACAGAGAAGCTCAAACATTAACAGAATGCTGAGGTTATGTAAAAAATTAACTTTCATCAAAGTCTATGGTTGCATTCCTAGCTTAAGTAATAAAATCTAGAGTAGTCACGGTAACCATAAAATAAAAGGCATCACAGCAGACAGTGGCCAGCTCTAGAGAGAGGATAGAGGATGCAGGTGCTGTCACGGGGAAGTGGGGAAACGGGAGTGATGATTAAACTGGGAGGTTAGAAAGGTGGGCACTATGGGGGTGGTAAATAATACTAAGGATATTTGAAAAAGCTATTGCTTTATCCTGACATGAAAATAAATATGTAATAAATGTAAATGTGTGCATACATGTATATATAGTTGGATGAAGTCAGACCAATTGTGGTAATGATGCTGGCTGCAGGAACTGCAGATGGTCTAGCAAAAAGCCATGCCAGGAGTGGGAAGCCTCTTCTGAGCTGTGGGAGTTCGAAAGTATGAAGACAGAAAAAGGTGACCACCATGGCCCTGGACTGCCTTCCAGAACTTGAAAGTAAGACACTATTTCTTAGTGATGAAGACATACATCAGACACAAGACGAGGAAGAATCGAGCTGGAACTATCTGGAAGCCTCCTCCAGGAGGACTAACTCTTATTGTGTCTTAAGGTGCTACATAAGTTGCCAAGATAAACAATAATCAACAGTCCTTCCTAGCTGTAAGGCTTACAAACCACAAGGGTCAGTGCAGCAAGATGTCCCCAGGAGTGCAATATGGCACCTAGATCCAAGAGCCAAATACTTGGACTGAAGATGTGCTCGATAGGAGGCAATTGTGCCTGGTGCTGTAAACCCGGGGAGCTCCCTATGGCTGGTGAGGTCATGGAGCCAAAGGGAGAGCCTATGACTGCCACCTTGCTAAGATAGTATTATTTCTAATTGCATCCTAAATCACAAATAAGTGTAACTTTTACCCATCAAAGAAGCTTCTTTTTTGTAGTGGAGACCATCACAGAAATCCACAACTGGGAAAAAATGCAGACAACAACTACCATGAGCCCAATGCCAACTGCTATGTCTGCAACAGAACCCCTAAAGCTAAGTGGGGGGGAACTGTGGGAGAGAAGTTTCAACTGTAGGAAGCAGAGGACTGAGATGTCTGCTGCTGGACAGTGTCTTTGGCATACCACAGGGAAGCTGCACCCATGAAGTCTAACAATAGTTCCCTAAACAGGATTGCACAAAGATACCAACTAATTAAATGTCAACATAGCTAGGAAAATCTCATGAGGCCTGCCCCTAGAAAAAGAGCTCCAGTCAATCAAAGACTGTTAAGAGAATCGGTCCTCTCCAGGGACACGCCCTGTGATGGGTGACCTACTCCGAAGAAGTCAGCCCTAAGCACAAACGCATATGAGCAATACTAAATGGGCTTGGCAGGCTGTATTTATGCACATATGTGTGTGCCTGTGTATGTGTGCCTGTGTGTCTGTGTGTGTAACAATAATATTGAAAGGAGAAAAGGTCATGGATTTGAAGAGTAGGAGAGTGTGGGAATAGTTGGATGATGTAAAAGAAGAGTAGAAACTGATATAAATGCAGGACTCGTGTGAAATTATCAAAAAATAAAATGCTATATTTAACAGAAGTATTTCAAGATCTACAAAAAGACCAAGGAAATGGCAAACAAAGTATCAAAGTCTTTTCATTTAAGGGCATCACGATGACTACCAGGAGATAATGATTGGCTATAAGGGATTTCTTGAGCAATTTATATAATTCATGTTTAATTAAACTACCATTAGCCATTGCTTGTGGAATGGCAAAAATCACAAGACAAAAATTTTGAGAAAAACCCACATTATTTAATGAACCTGAGAAATTTCATGTTTCATATATGTGAATGTTTTATATATATAATAATCCTTCCCAATTATACCCTAAAATGACAAAAACTGTAATTCCATTCATCCTCCAAAACACTAGCATCAAAACTGAGAACTTGAATCTGCATATTGCAGCCTGATGCATCCATTCTCATCACTTCCCACCTGAAGAGGCAGTGCTGACAAGTCCCTTTAAAGATCTCCATTTCAATGGTTTACTCTGAAAACGTTCTATAAGAACGTGTGAAGCCAAAGTATAACATCTTTACTTTTAATATTCCTATTTTAATATATCATCTCAATTCCTAAAAACCAGAGGAATATAATCCCGGCAACAGAGATCAAAAAATACATAAACCTAGTGAAGCAAACGGGCCAGGATTAAGATTGGCTCCGTTGCTTTGCTTGGCTTTTGATGCTCCATTTCTTTTATTATTCTTACTTGTTTTAACGTTTCTTTTATGTGAAAATGGTCCATATTTTTTCTCATTAAGAAAACACTTTTACCTGACCCTGAAAGGGGAACTTAAAGTAATGATTTTCACATGTCCAATATGAGCTGCAGGATTGGTGCTTTGTTTCTCCTTTTAATTTACAATAAAATTACACCCTTGTGAGTCCCGACATAAAATAACATTGAGTTACTCAAAACTTGGGAACTGGAAATATCGCCAGTCCCTGCATCATTAGAAATCAGAGTATCCCAGGCTACACTCCATTTGGACGGCTAATTAACTCCAAGCATAAATTACACCATCTAAGCTGCAAATTACTACATTTTGAGTAACAAAGTGGCAATTCATGTACTACTTGGATTTCTTTTCAAAGAAGCAAGTGAAACCAAGGATACTGTAAGTTAATAATTGACTGTAAGCTTCGGTGTTCATCTCACAGACTAAAACCACTAAGAACTACTTCGCCTTTGCTACGAAAGCAAAATACTTACAGTCTAGATAGAGTTGTCCCTGGAACACATTAACAAAATATTAGCTTCAAGACTAGTTCTCAGCAGCCACCTATACAAAGTCTTTGTGTGCTAAAGAGCAATGCTTTATTCAAAGTCTCTTGAACTAAGCCTGAGAGAGAAATTTAATTAATATTTATAAAACAATACCATATACAACATAAGGTGAATTTTGTAATTAACATTAAAATTATACAATAAAAACTACAAAGGGGATACCTTGTGACTTTACATCTTTGATGATTCTCTGAAGCTCTTTCAATTCCACATCAAGTTCATCGTAGTTGAGCTCTCTTGATTCAACTTTTGGAGCTTGGAACAGAGAAGGGTCTGTCCCCAGATATGAGCACTGCAGGTGACCGTCATCACTGAGGGTCACTATCACTCCCTTCAAGTCACTGTAAGGTGCAAGAGAACACAAGACATGGTTAGATTATCAATCTTGACAGAAGACATTCAGCTTTACATACCAATAAAAAATAAGTATAAGGATAGGTTTATTTCAAAGACTCAATTTTAATGTTTCAAACAGCATCTATATTTACAGATGTACACCCAGTGTTAAGATATATTACAGAAGTGAGATAAACATTAAAGTGTACTATACTGACTATCAAAGGAATCTAATTACATGGTAGTCTGATATTGGATACTGATCTTAATCCGCAATACAGGTGCCACTCATCGATATCATATCCAGTATGGGAATTCCACTTGCAACAATGGAGCAAGACATGAGACTAGCTGGAGAGAAGGAATAAGGCATGACCCCAAGATGGGACAGCCATGAAATGACCCCAAGGCCAGGACAGCCGTGAAGTGACTTCAAGGCTGGGACAGCCACAGCAAAGTCACTGGAGAACTGATAAGGAGTCTTGAAGATAAAAATGTTCTCTCCTCCCTTCTTCCTCCTCTGGATTCTTAGAACTAATTCTTTCCACATGGGCCCCTCAAGGCTTACTTAACACACACTCCTACCCAAGGAGTTCTTTGATTTGTTCCTTTCTTCTCTCCCCATTCCTAGACAGAAAAGGCCACTGCACTGTGCACTAGCTCTTTCCCCATCACTATTCTGATTCCTATAATTCCTTTTCCTCGCTGTCTGTTTTCACTTGAACATGACCCTCAAACAAGTCATTAGGACTTGAGAGTTTCACCTCACAGATTAAGACTGATTATGAAAGATCTTAGAGAAAAGGAGCTCCCCTGTCAATCTCTCTTCCTCCCTCCCTCCCTCTCTTCCTCCTTCCCTTTCTTGCCTTCCATGTCCTGAAACTTCAGCCCAAGTCTCGGACTCCTGAATCTCTACAAGCATAAGTCAAATCCTTTTCCTTCCTAACTAAAGCACTCAGTCTTTGGAAATCTGTAATAATAGCAAAGAACAGATGAAGACAGTTTTCACTTCTTCGCAGGCTCCGTTATCTCTGGTTCTCTCTAAAACTTACCTGTAATATATACATTCTGGCTGATTTTACTATATAATGTTTAAAAATTAAAATTACATATTTCTCTTAATACACTATAAAAAGCAGTCAAAAGAAATACTGAATTTGCTTGTTTCTTGGTATTCATAGAAAAAAAATTCAACACTGTCCTAAACCATTTGGTGTTAATATATGAATTCTTTTAGGTTTTGCTATATGTTATACACTGGTCTATGGTCTAACAAAATATTTTGCCTTTTTGTTGTTTTAAATGTTCATACATATATTGCTGTATGTGGGGCATATTTCCCCTGACATCCTCAACCACCTGCTTGCTTCCTGCCCCTCTCCTGTTAGTCCCCATAGATAATTTTATTCCTGTTTTCATATCACATATGCACATCAGATTTTATGTATTTATATAAAATCTAGAAATTGTAAATGAGAAGAGAACATACATTTGTCTTTTAAGACAATTCGCTTACTATGGTTTGCCTTGCTCTTGCAACAGTTTTCCTGCAAGTGACCTCGTTCTTCTCAGCTGGAAAAGCTCTGTTGTACATGGATTACCATGTCTGCTGCTGAACATGCATGTGGCTGCACATGTTAGCTGTTGTGAACAGTGTGGCAATAAACACTGGTGCCAATGTCTCTGCAGCGCAGTGGCTTGGAATCCTTCGGGTAAGTCAAGTCATGTGGTAAATCTGTCTTTAGCTGATTGAGAAGTCACCAAACCAATGTCCACAGTAGTAGACTAGTTTACCTTCCTACCAGCAGCACATAGGGCTCCTTGTTGTCTACACGTTTGCCAGCATTTGTTATGTTTCTTAATAACTACCATTCTGACTAGGGTAGGATGGAATCTAAGTAATTTTGATTTGCATTCTAAAGCAATGAAGTAATTTTGATTTGCATTCTGAAGTAATGAAGTGGAAATATGTATTGAACATTTGTATTTCACATTTTGAGAACCATCTGTTCATTTTATTAGCCTCTTTATTGATGTGATTAGTTTCGCTTTGTTTCAGTTCTTTGTATGTTTTAGACATTTTCCTCTGTCAGATATATAGCTAGTAAAGATTTTCTCCTATCATGTCATCTATCGCTTCACTCAATTGTTTTCTTTGACATACAGAAACTTTTTAATTTCATGAGATCCCATTTGTCACTTTTTGGGCTTATTCCTGAGTGACTAGACTCTTACCAAGAAATTCCTTGCCTATTATTCTATCTTGAACTGTTTTCCTACTGCTTCCCCAGTAGTAAGAGAGTTTCTAGTCTTCCATTAACATCTTTAATTCACCAAGAGCTGACCTTTACACTGTGAGATATGGGATCTATTTTTATTCTACACATGGATATCCCATTTTTCCAATGACACATTTGAAGAGGCATGCTTTTCTCCAATGGGTATTTTTAGCATCTCTGTCAAAATCCAAGTGGCTATAGCTATGTGGGTTTATAACAGGATCTCTGTTATATTCTGCTAACCTATATATCTGGTTTCTGCCCGTACCAAGCTATTTTAAGTATTATTATTGTTATTGCTATTGTTATTGTTATTATTATTATTATATTATTATTATTATTTTATGTGTATGAGTGTTTTGCCTGCACATATGTCTATGCACCATGAGCATACCTAGTACCTTTGGAGAACAGAAGAGGGAGCTGGATCCCCTGGACCTGAACTTAGATGGTTCTGAGCCACCACATGGGTACTGGGAATCAAACCCAGGTCTTCTGGAAGAACGACCAGTGCTCTTAATCACTGAGCCATCTCTCCAGGACACCATGTTGTTTTGGCACTATTTACCACTATTTTTTCTTGATTTAATTTTTTATTTTTCTTTAGAATTTCATACATTGGTCCTATATTTATATCATTTCTACCCCTTCACTGTAATAGTTCCCGTGAACCCCACACTTCCTCTCAAATTGACGACCTCTTCAATTCTTATTGTTACACACACACCACCCTCTTGAGTTCTTTTAGTGTTGCTCATCTGTACATGTGAGTAACACATATGTTCAGGACTGACCTCTTGCGGTTGGATAGCTTATCAGAGAGCTTGTCTCTTTTTAAGAGATTGATTCTCCCACTCTTAGCTCTTAATAACCATTGGTATCCTGTTGCTTTTCATCCAGGGTATGACCCTGTGATACTTCCCCCATCCACACTGGTGTATCAACTGCTGTTTCCATTATATAGGTCTTGGTTAGGCAGCTATAGGTTGGGGTTTCATGGGTACATTCTCCCTGTTTATGCTACAACGCACTATCTAGTAGCAGGAATCCTGGTCCTCTGGCTCTTACAATATTCCATGCCTTGTTCCATAATAACCCCCAAGCCTTACACATAGGGGTTGCATTACAGATTTATCAATTGGTTGTACCTGTTCTTAATGAACAGTTCTTAGAGAGAGCTATTAATCAGAAGGAGAGAGAGAGAGAGAGAGAGAGAGAGAGAGAGAGAGAGAGAGAG
>LOJH01009876.1:431-15288 GCA_001685095.1 Ellobius talpinus
AGGGTGGCCTTAGCCAGATCATACCAGTCCTTGGGGACACAAGGATGGTAGGCTGCCTCCTGAAGGAGGGTCGTGGCCCAAGGGGAGTTGGGGCCATCCTTGGCCAGTGCCTTCCTCAATTCTTTCAGGTTCTTAGATTTCCAAGGATACCAGGCTAGGGGGCAGCTAGGGTTGGGGCCACATTGACCAGGAAGGCTTGGGGTCCACAAACCTTAGCCCTATAGGCCTTGGCGTAAGTAGTTTTAGGATTCCCAGGAGGCTCCACCCCACGTTTCCTCTGTGTGAGAGCCCCAACTTTGCAGTTCCTCCCGGAGATTGGTATATTCATTTCCTCCTGGCAAGGATGGAACCCCCTTCTTTGTCCCATTCCCCTCTCCCATTTTATCCTTTCCAGGGTGGCTGGGGACATAAGGAGGTGACCACTCCTTGTCATAGGCAATATCTATGTTCCTTTTTGTTTTTGCCTCTGCCTGCTTTATTCCTTCCCCCAGGACCACTCTTAAGTAAATTGCACCCATTTTTGATCTTCCCCCTCGTCTGTCTCCTTTTCTCCCGTTCTTTTGGTTAATTGCTTACTTTTGGACTCTTCAGACCTTTCCTGATCTTTGGCCTTTTCCGGCTCCTTGCCTGTCTCCTTCCACCCCCTCCCCCCTGCCTTTATAGCCAGTTGGTTATTTTCGGGTTCTTTAAGACCTCTCCCGGTCTCTGGCCTTTTCCTTACTGCCCTTGGGGGAGTGGGGGGGGGTGAAAACATGCCTTAAGGGCCGCAATAGTTGATTAGAATCTCACTGGTGGGGGTTTATCAAAGTGTTTTTCCTTTTTCCTGGCCACAGTCTCCACCTGGTTCCATGCATTGTCCATGAGAAAAGATTCTCGGTGGGTACCCAGGGGGCCAGGGTAATTATATCCTCCCGTGCCTGGATCGCATTGTGATCTGACAATTCCAGGCCTCAGGAGAGTAGCATATATCTCAGCACCTTAAGGGCTTGGTCATTTTTTGTGTGAAGTTGCATTACCCATCGTGGGGTCCCACTCACTTTGACTGACTGCTTAGCCTTGGAACTAGCCAAGTCCCAGGTTTGGGGGCCAGTTGCCAGGCCTCCTTAGCCTTATTCCCCAGAGAAAGGTGAGCACCGTATTCGCCTGGTCCACAGCCCCACAACACAGGACAGTCAGTTCCGACAATCAGACACAATGGGGAGTCAAGTCAAAGCAGGAACTCAGTTTATTACTGTGAGCGTCAGCTTATATAGGTTAGGTGACATCGTGTGATGTGGGGGTACCTCCAGCCAATGAGAAACAGCCAAGTCCTACCTCTGGCTGGAGGGGTGTCTACCTAGATTTTGCTGTCTCATCCTCACTCAGTAGCTTTGAAATTATCCTTCAAACTCAAGCCAGGCTTTTCTCTGTCCTGCAGGCCTTGAGGTACAGGCCCTGAGATAATTTTGGCCTAATAACCTGCACCATGTACTAGATTGTACCTGAATCTCTAGTGGTGTATTTACAGTTAACAGCAACTGTGGAACATGCTGAGCCAACACTTTGGCAACTCCTATCAGATTATTAAAAGGTTGGCTTTTTAATCCCTGATGTATACAAAGCCCCATGGATATCACAGAGTTGCTAGGTGTTTGGCTCCGTAGTCATAATCTCAAAGAGTGAAGAGGACACTAGCCCTGACTGCAGAGCTGAATTCAGATCTAGAAGAAAAGCAAGTTGGACTGAAGGAGTATGGAGATGTGGGTGCATATGGAATATCCTGGAAGGAGAGTGGCTTCTTTGAAAAGAAAGTCTGGATGTTGTAAATATAGCACAAGCCAACCACCCTCGACTAGATACTTTAAGAGCAAACACAACTTGCAGAGGGAAACTTTTTGGGTTGAAGGTTTGAAGAGCGTCAGAGAAAGAGGGAGTGAGGATTACGAGGAAGGCATCTCTTGAGGTGAACTGGCAGGTGGGGAGGGAAAGTCTTCATAGAATCTCACTGAGAGGAGCCAAGGAGGCTGTGTCCTTTCTTAGGACACCACTAGGAGTGGTTGTGTGGCCTCACCCCTGGCTGTTTCAGCTGGAAAACTTCAGCCCTTTGCTGCTTTCTGCCACTGCCTGCCTGCTCAGTGAGTACCTGCTTAGCTTTCTCTGCTGCTTCGCTTTCTGCCACTGCCTGCCTGCTCAGTGAGTACCTGCTTAGCTTGTTCATCTCTTGTTTAAGTGTGATCTGACTACAGACCTCTAACCCCTCTCCTTCTTTAAGATAAAATCTGGAGCATTGCAACCTTGTGTGTCATTCTTGCACAGGAGCCGTGCGATCTCTGTGTTATTGCAGGTTTAGTGTGTGCCGCTGCAGCGAGCAAGCAAGCACTAACTTCCTTTTTTAAGATGCCACTTCCCCAAAGTCCCCCTCAGCTACCTGACTTACCTTCTTAATTTTGGGTCTTCTTCCATCAGACTGTAATTTCCAGCAATCAAGGAATCTGATTCTCTGCTGTTTCCTGTGCTGAGGATACAGCCTAGCACACTGAACACAAAATTAGGAAGTATATTTTTTAAGAAGGGTTTTTTTGGTTGGAAAGAGCGTTCCCCTTACAAAAAGTCTTTGCAGGAGGAATCCATCCAGTCTGTCATTCATTTGTATTGGCTCATAAGATCATTTCAGTGCAGAGGGTGATCCAGTTAGAAGTCAGATTCTTCTACTAGAAGACTGTGGGATCAGGCACCATTTGTCACCCTGTGGGTGTTTGATATCTCACTTTTCTTCCGAGTTTTATTTGACAAATTGAAAGCCCGTAGAAGAGGCACAAATAGGAACATCCACGTTTCCCACTTAATTCACTGGTGTTCCCATGCCACCACATTGACTCCCCCTCTCTACTCTGTGTATCTTAGTATAATCCCCACAGTTCTTTACAAGTGTAGTTCTTCTCAGTCCTTCAGTCTTATCACCCAGGGAGGTTCAGTGCTAAGTTCAGGATTGTAACATGGATACCGTACAGCCTGATGTACACATCCTTCTAAATTATGCCCGTCCTTTCTAATCGGAGCCACAACAGTAGACGCCCTTGCCGGTGAGCCCACCCAGACTCACACATTGCATTTAGATGTCACGTTTCTTTAATCTTTATAATGTGCAATATTTTTCTAAAGCCTATGTCACTTGTTTCATTAAGTGGCCCTTGCTGGGGCTTGTTTGTGTTATTAGAATCACGATAGACTCCTGGCGGAAATATTACACAGCAGTGTGTCCTTGTAAATGCATCAGCTTAGCGGACGTGCGGTATCAAAGTGGACTCTCACGAGCGTTGGCAATGTCTTTTACATTTCCTCACTAGTACATAATGCTAGTGAGTACTTTGTAACTGACAACTTTGCACTATAAAATTGTGTTACGTAGAGCGGTAGCATTTGTGTGGACAAATATTGTAAAACTATATATATATATCCTGTGTCCCAGCATCTTTTACCTGTTCACTTATGATCTCTGGAAACTGTTGCCTGAAACAGTAGCACTGGTGAAAGATGGCAGTTTTTTTGTGGCCTTCCACTCCTCAGAGAATGTCATAAAAAAGAGCCTCCTCGCTGCATCTCACTTGCTTGATTGCTTTTTATAAATATGAATTCAGGAATTAGGTTTACTGTGTTATCATGCCTTAATGTCATTTTAATGTTCAGGTTATCCTAGTGTTAGCCTAACTTTCAGCTTCTAGGGAAAGAAGCACTAATTCAAGAGTAATGAGTGTTTTTAGTCCACTTAGCATGTGATTGCACAAGAAGCACCCAGATTGGGCCCCAGATTCATCATCCCGAGCTGATGACCTGGTAATGATCATAGTCCGTGGACAGTATTGAAGTAGCAAATCTGTATGAACCTGTGGGCTGGCCTTAAAGAGTTAAAACACATGCATTCTATAAAAATTTACCTCTGGGCCTGGAGAGATGGCTCAGTGATAAAGAGCACTTGATACTCTTGCAGAGGACCTTGCTGTGGTTCCCAGCAGCCACACAGCAATTTAGAGTCACCTGTAACTCCTATACTAGAGGTTCTGACACTGTCTTCTCCCTCTGTCATTCCCACACATTTTGGCAACTCAAAAGACACATGGTACACATAAATTAAATAAATGTATTAAAATGTAAAACTTGTCTGCTTAGCTTAGAAGGGAATGCTCTCTTAGGGACTTGTGTCCTCTGGGAGACAGAGAGAGAAAAGGCACACCTCAGCCAGGCTCGGAAACCATGCAAATGAGTGCTGTGTCCCCACGTTCACACTTCGGGTGCAAATCCAGCACCTGATTTCTGGGACCATGGAGAAGTAGCCATAGTTTCTGCTGTGGATGGTCATCTACTGATATTCTCCTTCGTCAAACCTAACTTTATCGATAACCTAAACAAAAGTTAGACAGGTTGAGCTTTCTGCCCCAAAATTAAATACTTTTGTTGACCTGCAGGAGTAGGTTTTGGTCAGATAACTTCCTTAGCTCCCTTAGAAGTCATTTCAAGACAAATTATTGTTGTTAGCCCTTTGGCTATTTGTACTTTGTGACTTTTAAATCCATAAAAGTTCCACATGTATAGAGTATTTGTGTTGCTTAGTAACCTTGTTCAATTTATTTGCATTTTAATCAGTAATCCTTTTTTCTATGAAGTAATTTCATTTGCACTTCTGCTGTCTTGCTTTACTTCCCCTTCATCCTGTTAAGAACAGAGGTCTGTTTGTTTGTTTTTTCTTGCAAGAGAATGCCACAAGAACACTTGCACTCTCGTGGACATAGGATGAGGCACAGATCACTTCCTTCCTTCCCACTGTGGATAAGAAGGCACCCGCTGATTTAAACTCTGATCCTTTGAATACCTCTGCCACAAAGGGCCATCAGAGAGTGAGCAGAGTGGAGTGGATGGGTATGCCAGCTCAGTGTTAACAGAATCAGAAAGATTTCCCAAATGGGTGCATTCCTTTCTGTGTGTTTGCTTCTTTTATTTTGTACTGTCTGTGTCCTCTGCTGCTTTTGGCATTTGGATAGATAGTGGATGATAGAACTAGATGTCTCTATTTTAAAAAGCTCAATCAACATCTGACATTAATGTCCTACAACTCCACGTGACACACTGCTTTCTCAGCAGGTGGGGGTTAGACACCATTCTTGTCATTGCAAAGAGTCTACAAACTGCTGGAGTCCCCACCTATACCACATGACATCCTGGTGATTTGTTCCCTGGTCTCCACACATACCTACAAAGCCCACTGAACAATGTTGTCATCAGTGGGGTTTTTCCTTTATCCCCCTCGGTGGTGTTTAAGATAGCTTCTTCAGAGCTAACCGGGACATTGTCTGCAACAGTGTTTAGGCTTCTAAGTATCTGCTAAGACTTCTTCTGGGTTGGAGGGGTCACCTGAAGACTTCGAGAATCAAGCTGTGTAAGTAGCTCAGTCTGGTGAGAAACGGTTGTTCCACAGAGCTCCATTGTTCCCCATAGAAGTACAGGGCCATGGAACTTGTGGTCTGTGTGAGCCGCGATCTTGGTATTCAAAGCTTGCCCATGGCTGGGTGCCAGGCCCTGTGGTGAGCAGAAAGGCTACATTGGTGTCTCTAATGCTCGACACCTGCTACCGATTAGTTCACACCTGCCTTGTGCTGTCTTTCGCTCCCATTCTCTCTCCCATGGGCTATCCTTTAAAAACACTGACAGCCAGAAATGTTTCAGATTCTGACCTAGATCTCCATGTATCTTTCCAAGCTCTGAAAAGTTGTTGATGAAGTCTCTGGATAATAAATAAGAGATCAACGTTCACCCTTTCTATTTAAATATAGATAAATAAAACATCCTTTGTGATACTGAAAGCTCAGATGCTTCACACACGCACACACGCGCGCGCACAAACACACGTGTGCGGGCACACACAGAGTCAGGAGGACCATGGGAGCATCATTCATGGTACCCAAAACAGTGTTTAACATGCATTAGAGTCAGCGAAGTATTTGCAGTACTCAAAACCAGAAAGGAAGTCTGAGTACATTTTATTTTCACTCCCCATGTCATGAGATTTTTCCAGTTGTAGCTTTGAATCCAGAAGACCTAAACACCTCACCATGCCCAGTGTTGTTTAAGCACTGATCAGGCACTGGCTAGTGCACACAGTGACCCACTAGGTCCAAATACAGAAATGTGTCCTTAGTACATACAGTTAGCTAGAGGATTGATTCTAGGTTGAAGGGTAGTTAATGGTACCTTCAGTTTTGCCTGAAATCTCTTGAGGTTGTTACTTAGAGAGTTGCCTTCTGACAATGCACCGTATTAGTTTCACTTCCTGTATTGCCATAGAGGTTATTTTAAATTTCAGTCAGCATTTATTGAACACCAGCAAGATTTACGCACTGACCTCTCCTTGACTTAAGTAATTTCCCACCTTCCCTGATCCTAATAAACAAGAACATCGATACTGATTCAAAACTTCTTAAAGTATGGCGTGCATGGGTCTCTAGTAGTCTTTGAAAAAGGGAGAATCTTGTGAGGTGGAGAGAGCAAAGGAGCTATTTTGGATGACTCACAATTGCAACTGGGCTAAACCGGTGAGGAAAAGCGGGTTGGAGGGAGAGTGGGGTCCAGGATAGGCAAAAGCTAGAATGTGACATTCATCCTGTGTTTGAGTGACAGGCAAGGTTTTACGTTGAGAAGAGCGTAGCTAAGGTCTGAGAGCTTCATTCTAGTGCAGAATGCTCTAGAATGGGACTGAGAAGCACTGGGGTGTTTCCTCAGGACCAAGTTCCACTTCACCTTCATCCGTTACAGGCCTGTGATCCTTGCTGTTATGCAAACTCTCGGTGCCAGGATAGCCTTATTTACATGGGCAAAGCATGTGTTTACCTCATGGAGTTTCCTATGTAATAAAAGAAATAGCAGGCCGGTGAAATGTTGAGCGTGTTCATGCTTAGCTGTTGGGCAAGGAAGAAGAGTGGAAGCCACTTTGGAAAGTCGGCTTTGACAGGCATCAATCAACTGAAGTGTGGTGGGGTTGCCGTTCACCCATGTGGCATTAGAGACGGGGCTTGAGAAGTGACACCCTGATAGCCGGATTCTGGACACAGGAAGGTGCAGGGATGTGCAGGAGTGCCGGGTCGAGCAAGACTGTTCTGTTCCCACTACACCTGCAGGTCACAGATCCGAGCAACAGTCACGTTTAAATTCCTTGGCTGCGGTTGTTGAGGGTGTTCCGCAGCCATGGAGAACCTTAATTCTGGTCAGTTGGAGGAAGTGAATAATGTGGACAGAACCAGAAGTTTGTTTGCTTTATTTATTTCTTGTTAACACTTTTTATATTGTATACCTGGAAGCTACTGTCCTGACAGGGATGAGGTAGAGAATGAATCTGAATAAATCTAAATAGAAAGTAATTATGAATATCCCTAGGAGAATGGCAGAACCTAATCTTAATGACTAGTGCATGCTAATTCTGCTTGGGGAGTCAATAAGAAAACGGAGTATTGCCCCCTCTATGAAAACACTTCTCTTGTGTTTTACATTCATTTTTTAAGTTAGCATGCAATGTAATGAGTTTTGTCATGGTGTTTCCATATAGGCGTGTCATACTTTGTTCTAGTCTGTCCCTCTTCCCCAGTGACCCTGGGTCCTCTTAGGCACACACTGGTTCCCTTCTGTGTGTAACTCTCGCTTTTGTACTCAGACTAGCTATGTGTACCATTATTCTCCCTTAAGGTCTGCCTCTTCCTCTTTTCACATGGTTCCTCTTCTGATGTCATAGCCTCTGTATGCACACAATATAAACACATGAAAATACACATACATTCACATTTAAAATTAAATCTAAGTTCTACATGCAAGAAAAGCGTGGTATTTTTCTTTCTGAGTTGGATTTATTGAACATAATGTGCAGTTTAATCCATCTTCTTGAATATAGGAGTCTTAGTGTTCTGTTGCTGTGAAGAGACACTATGGCTCTAGCAACTCTTACAGAGGAAAGCGTTTAACTGGGGCCCTTTCCCCCATTCTGTGGGCTGGTCTCCACTCCGGTGGGGCTTTCCCTTGCTATGCAGAAGCCTTTGGGTTCCATGCAGTCCCGGTTTTCAGTTCTTGGAATTATTTCCTGTGTCTTGGAGCGTCTTACCTGTGTTTCCCCTAGGGGTTTCTATTGAAGGCATCACATTAGGTCTTCGGTCTGTTTGAAATTGATTTGTGTGCCAGCTGGGGTACCCAGTTGTAGTTTTATTCTTTCACACGTGGGGGTAGGACTCTAGTTTTGCCCCCACTATTGGCTTAAAAGGCTGTCTTTGGTGTCTATTTTTGACAATCTTGTCAAAAAATTAGGTGACTGTAGCTGTATGGGTTTATTTCCAAATCCTTTATTCTATTAGTCTAAGTATCTTCTTACTGTCACTGGTAAGCTTTTTGGTTATTGTGGTTCTGTAATGTAATTTGAGATCAGTGTTTTGATACCTTCAGCATTTCCCTTTTACTAAGGATTGCTTTGTGGTTTGTGTGTGTGTGTATGTATATATATATATATATATAAGAATTTTAGGATAGTTTTTCTATGAAGAGTGGCTATGGAATCTTGATGGGGATTACATGAATTTATAGATCACCTTCAGTAATATAGTCATTATAACAATATTAATTCTGCCAATCCATGAGCACGGATGGTCGTGCCATCTTCTAGTGCTGTCTTCAATGTTTCTCATCAGTGTTTTTAAATTTTCATTGTAGATTTTTTCACTTCATTAGATACTTTTAGTCCTAGGTATTTCTAAAGTATTACAACTAATTAAATTTGTCTTAGACAATTCCACACATGCACACAATAGATAGTAGTGACCGCTCTGACCCCTCACCCACCTTCCTACCATGCTGTTTTCCCCCTCCTCCCAACAAATATCTCTCTCTCTCTCTCTCTCTCTCTCTCTCTCTCTCTCATGTCTCTTTGTTTTGTTTTACAACCTACTGAGTTTAACCAGGGCTGTCTGAGAATCACGGATATGAAGCTAATCCTTGGAGCCCGGTGGAGATCCTCAGCAGAGTGGTACTTAATTGTGTGCCCGCTCCCAGAACCTATCAGTAGCCAGTAGTTCATCAGTAAAGCCTGTGAAGCCTCTCTCCCTTCCATAACTGGTGGTTGACAGGGCCAGTCTTGTGCAGATCGCTGCAGGTAATCGCAGCTGTTAGGAGTTAATGGTTGCAATGGTTGTGTAAAATCTAGAGGATGGAGTTCTTCAGCCCTTCACCCCATCTTCCAACTTTTTACAGGGCAGTGTTTCTTGAGTCTTAAAGCAGATGGTACAATGCCTTGTTTAGGGTTGAGCCCACAGCCGTTGTTTATTCTCAGCATCTTGGGCTACCATGAGTCTCTGCATTCACCACCGTTCGTTGTAAGGAGAGGTTTTTTTAGTCTGGGAACATAAGCATAGATATTTAGAAGGGAGTTATATTTTAACATTAGTAAGTTATTCACTTTGCCGTTGACTTCCCCAGACCTGGGTTGTTAGCCCAGCTTACAGTACTAGGCATGGATTCCCCATCCTTGAAGCAAGCCTCAAACCCAATGAGAGGGCAGTTGGTTCTCCTCACAACAGTCAAGCTGCTAGCAGTTGTACCAATGGGATATCTTGCCTGGCGGGTTGATTTTCTGATTCACAGAGTGGAAAGATTGATGATGCCTTTTCTTGTACAGTAGCCCTCTCAGCCTGGTTTTATTGCTAGCTAGCAGGGAGGAAGTTTGTAACTCATGCCTCACCTGTTTTTGTCTTGTGTCTTACATCTAAGGTGTGTGGTGTCTTCTTCAATATGGTCTTATCCTCCAGCTCTGGTGAGAAACTGCCTTAGTTTGCTTTCCATTGCTGTGATAAAAACACCATGACCAGTACAGCTTTTGGAGATGTTGTGCATCGAAAGAAAATGGCTTCCAAAGGGAGTGGCACTATTAGGAGGTGTGGCCTTGTTGGAAGAAGTGTATCACTGTGGAGGTGGGCTTTGAGGTCTCATACATGCTCAAGCCATGTCCAGTGAAATAGACCACTTCCTGTTGCCTGTACAAGATGTAGAACTCTTGGCCAACTCTGCAGCACCATGTCTGCCTGCACAACACCGTGTCCCACCATGATGATAATGTAAGCCTATGAAAATGTCAGCTACCCCAATTAATTGTTTTCTTTATAAGAGTTGTTGTGGTCATGGTGTCTCTTTACAGCAATCGAAAGGTTCATTTGGCTTACACATTCTGCTCATAGCCCGGTCGGTAAGGGAAGTTGGGACAGGAGCGCAACGCAGGAACTAAAGCAGAGGCATGGAGGAACACTCCTTAACTGGTTTTCTCTCTATGGCTTGCTCTCTGATATCATCCAGGACCACCTGCCCAGGGGTGGTATGCCCCAATGAACTAGACCCTCCCATATCAATCGTTAATCAAGAAAATGCACCACAGACTCACCTGCAGGCCAGTTCGATGGAAGCTGTTCCTCAAGTGAGGTTCCTCCTCCTGGATATTTCTAAGTTGTGTCAAGTTGGTAAACAGCAAGAAGCAGCACAGTAGTGAAGAGGGATGACAAGATCCATTGTTTTGGGTGGCCCAGGCTTCCCCCACCAACTTCTCTGGTTATAGCTCCTGCCCAGGAATGACTGGAAACTATATTCAATAACCCAGTGCTTCTAGGAGACTCATCATCCAGCCTTGCGGGATGACTGTCTTTAGTCCCTCCTAGGGATTCTAACGGGTCTAAGACATCACTCTTCCATGTCTCCTGTCTGCTCACTTATCCCATTTACACATCCTGCACCCTATTGTGAGTAGGGAATTCTCTCAGCTAATTTCTTTTCCAGCAAATCCATTATTAGCATATTAAAAGCTACGGACTTTTGCTTGTTGGTTTTCTGTTCTGCTAATACGTTAAACATGTATATCACTTCTCAGAGTTTACAGTAGTCTTTTAAACGTGATCATGTCCTCTTGTCTTTCTTGTTTTGAATCCCTTTTACTCATTGTTCTAGCTAAGATTTTAAGCCACGTATTAGGTAAGAGTGAGTAGAAGCTCTTGTCTCAATCTAGATTTTAGAGGAAATTTAGTATATTGTTGGTTATAGGTTTGTCATAAGCACTGTGATGGCTATTCTTGGTTGTCACCTTGACTACATCTGGAATTTAACTAAACCCCCAAATGGAGGGGCACACCTATGAGGGATTTTTGCCTAATTTGGAGTAGGAAGATCCCTTTCTAATCCATTTTTTTTGAGTCAAGACACACCTCTCATCTGGGCTACACCTTCTGCTGGAAGCCTGTATAGAAGGAAGTCTTTGCTCTTTGCCTGCTTGCTCCTGCCTGGCTAGCAATCCATTTCCTACACTGGCATTAGAGCCCATTTCTTTGGGATTCCAGCGAATACATACTGAAGACTAGCCGAGACACCCAGCCTTATAGACTTAATAACTATCAGATTCTTGAAGCTTCTGTTCAGTGATAGCCATTGTTGGACTAGTTGGACCCTGTAAGTCATTCTAACAAATTCTTTTTTAATATATATATTTCCTTATATATATGGAGAGAGAGAGAGAAGGAGAGATTCATCTATAAATTCTGTTACTCTAGAGAACTGTAATTAATACATATGGTGTTTATTGTCTTAGGATATGTTCCTTCTAGTCCTAGGTTTTCCAGAGTTTTTATTATGAAGTGATGTTCAACTTAGACTAAGGCCCTTTCTCATCAATTGAAATGATTGTGTACTTTCTATCCCCAAATCTATTTATGTGCTGTGTTACATTTATTACTTTGCATCTATTGAACAGTCTTCATTCATGAAACAAACCCACCTTAGTTATGGTGTATGATTTTCTTTATTTATTGAGTTTGGTTTGCAAGAATTGTATTGAGGTTTTTTTGTTGGTTTTTTTTTTTTGTCTTTTTGTCTTTACATCCATCAGAGACAGTGGCGTGTAATTTTCTTGTTGTTGTGCCCTTATCCAGTTTTGGGGTCAGGGTAATGTTGGCTTCATGGAATTAATTTGATTGGTAAAATGCCTTCCTTTCTGTTTTATATGGTTGTGATGAATGTTTGTGCAAGGTTTTCCTCAGTGGTTATATCTTTAATTTTGGTGCGTCATATATGGCTAGAAATTTATTTATTTCTAGAAAATGTCTACAATTTCCAGGGTTTGGGAGGTATAAATTGTTAAAATATTTCCTCAAGATTACCTGGTTTTGTTTTTACTGGAATTTGTTGTAATACTCTCATTTTCATCTTTATTTATTTTTTTTCTGAGACAGCGTTTCTCTGTAGCCTTGGAGCCTGTCCTGGAACTAGCTCTTGTAGACCAGGCTGGCCTCAAACTCACAGAGATCCACCTGCCTCTGCCTCCAGAGTGCTGGGGTTAAAGGCGTATACCACCACCTTTTCATCTTTCATGTAATGAATTTGGGTCTCTTTATTTTTTGACTAGTTTAGTTAAAGGTTTGTTATTCTTGTTTGTCTTTTCAAAGAATTAATTCTCTGATCCTGTGTATTGGTACTCTCAGTGTCTGCCCTGATCTGTGTTATTTCGGGTTGTCTGCTGCTCTGAGGGTTGTTGAGTTCTTATTTTTCTGCATCCTTGGGGCACTTCATTATACTGTTTCCTTTGAGATCACTGTGAGTTTTTATTTTAAATGTAAGCACATCAACATAAACTTTCTTCATAGAACTTTCTTAGTTTTTGTCAGATTTTTGTAGGTTCCATATTAACTTTGATGTGATAGTATGAAATTTTTAACTTTCTCTTAATTTTTCAGTTTCCCATTGGTTATTCAAGAGTATGTTGTTGCTGGGCAGTGGTGGTGCACACCTTTAATCCCAGCACTTTGGGAGACATGGGCAGGTGGATCTCAGTGAGTTAGAGGCCAGCCTGGTTTACAGAGTGAGTTCCAGGACAGCCAGAGCTGTTACACAGAGAAACCCTGTCTCGAAAAACCAAAATTTAAAGAAGAGTATGTTGTTCTGTCTCTTTAGTTTGTTTGTAATTTCTCCTGCTGTTTATTTCTAGTTTTATTCCACTGTGATCTTAGAAGATAAAAGAAATTAATTTTTATTTGGTAATCTTGATTTGTGGACTAGAGTATAGTTTATTGCGAGAAGGTTCTGTGGACTCTTAGAAGGAAGCATAGTCTTTACCCGGTAGGTGGAATATTCTGTAGCTACCTATTAAGAACATTGATCTGTGGT
This sequence comes from Ellobius talpinus, assembly GCA_001685095.1. Lineage (NCBI taxonomy): Eukaryota > Metazoa > Chordata > Mammalia > Rodentia > Cricetidae > Ellobius > Ellobius talpinus. Next base: position 13,626 of record LOJH01009876.1, read on the forward strand.
GTAGTTCAGCTGTGTTGTTTCTGTGTTGATTTTCAGTTTTGATAGCCTATCTAAAGATGGGAGTAAGTTATTGAAAATCACTCACTATTATGGTATCAGGACCTGTTTCACCTTTTATGTATATTAATGTTTGTTTTATAAAATTGGGAGTTTTAAAGTTGGGTATATATATATAGTTGCTATATTTTCTTGATGATTTTCATTTATTAATATGTTGTACACTTATTTATATCTTCTGCCAAATTTTTGTTGGACATCTACCTTATCGGGTGTCAGAATAGCTCAGATTATGGGATGGGCCTTCCGTTCACTTGATAAGTGGGTTCATCCTTTGACTGAGTCTGTGGATGTCTTTACTATTTAGGTCCGTTTCTTAGAGACAATAGAAAGTTGTTTTGTAGTGATATTGCATTTGTATTTTAATAAATAAAGCTTGCCTGAATCTCACCCATTTTGGTTTGAGGTAGAAGAGCCGGTGGCTGGCAGCTTTGCTTTTCAGATCTTTCAATTGAGCCCGAATATCCATGTTTGGGTTTTTATTATTTACGTTGCATTTGGCGCCCGATATGAATTAAAAGAGCCACTGTTTTGCTTTTCTGACCTTCAGGCAAGCTTTATTTATTAAAATACAAATGAAATATCACTATGTCATTTTGTTGGGATGTTTTATTGTTTGTTTGTTTGGTTTTGGTTTTTCAAGACAGGGTTTCTTTGTGTAAGCCCTGGTTGTCCTGAAACTCCTCTGTAGACCAGGCTAAACTTGAACTCACAAAAGATCCACCTGTCTAGGCCTCCTGAGTGCTGGGATTAAAGACGGGTGCCACCACTACCCAGTAGATCTAGTTTTTTGCTTGTTTATTTTTGTCTTTTTGAGACAGTCTTTCTGCTGTGCAACTCTGACTGTCCTGAAACTCATTATGTAGACCAGGTCTTAAATTCACAGAAATCCACCTGCCTCTTCCTCCTTGGTACTGAGATTAACAGCATGTGCCACCATGCCCCTCTCTCATTTTTAATCTAATCAGCCAGTTTCCCCCTCTTTATTAATGATATGAGGATATTAATGATTAAAATCATTATTAGGAGATGTTTACTAACTCTTGTGATTTTATTGGTTTTCTTTTTTTAAAATATTTATTTATTATCTATACAGTTAGCCAGAAGAAGGCACCAGACCTTATTACAGATGGTTGTGAGCCACTATGTGGTTGCTGGGAATTNCATCTCTCCAGCCCCTTGGTTTTCTTCTTGATGGGTTATTGTTTCCTTCTGTATTAGTATCAGGGATTTCCTGTATTGGGCATGACAGATTCCCTCTAGGACTTCATTCACCTCTTTCTCTTAGGAATTTACTATTTCCTTTGTTCTCTTATTTGGTTATAGTATTCCTTTAAATATCTTCTTCAGGATGTTTTGGTGATTGTGCACTGTCTTGGTTTGTGCTTTTCTTGGAATATTATTTCTTCACAATTTTAAAAGAGCTTTGCTGGATCTGGTAGAGTTGGTTGGCAGACATTTGTTTTCGTACTTGAAATGCTTTGCTCCGTTTGTTTCTGGTCCCTGGGTTTCTGTTGTGAGGTCTTGTGTTTCTCTGATGTATTTGCTTTTTTATTTATTTTTTTAAAAGATTTATTTATTATGTATACAACATTCTGCCTGCATG
>LOJH01009876.1:15386-28003 GCA_001685095.1 Ellobius talpinus
CTCTGGAAGAGCAGCCAGTGCTCTTAACCACTGAGCCATCTCTCCAGCCCTGTATTTGCTTTTTTAAAAGAGTTGGGTTTTGTTTGTTTGTTTTTGTGTTTTTTAATTGAGACAGGGCCTCACTAGGAAGTCCTGGCTGACCTGGAGCTCATTATTTGACCAAGATGACCTTGAACTCAAAGAGATTAGCCTGCTTCTGCTTTCCCTTGGGCGCTGAGATTAAAGGTGTGTACCACCACACCTGGCTGCTGTGTACTCTCGGCATCTTGAATATAATGTGTCATGGCAAGGTTCTATTTTGATGTCTTTGGAGTTCTGTATGCCTCTTCTGCTTGGGCATCCATTTCTTTCCCTACATTTTGGAAACTTTTTACTATATTTATTTAAAAACACCATAAAGAGAAGTCATGACATGCGACAAGGCTCACATAGGAGGCCTGTTGGAAGAGGAGAGAGAGGGGAAAGAGAGGGAGGCAGAAACTGGTCCCTGGGGACAAGAATGGCAAAAGATAAAGAGAAAGAGAGATGGGAGGTCGGCAAGGCCACCTTTTATAAGGGAATATAGTGAATGTGCACAGAGGTGCTCTTAATGGCTGCATCTGAGGACGTATCCTGTCAAGATACTAACAATAATTTTGTAGAATAGATTCTCCAAGTCTTTAGGCTTTATTATAGCTCTAACCTAAACATTTTTAAGTCTGGCCTTTTGATTATATTCCAGAGTTCTTACACAGTGTGCTCATTTATTTTTTATCATTATTAATGCTTGAATGTAGTATATACATCCCTGATAGTCTTCCTTTTGCTTGTTTGAGTCTATTGGTGATGTTTTTCAGTGTGTTTTTTTATTTGATTCTTTGAGCTTTTATTTGTAACATTTCAAATTCATTTCAAAATCCCACATTCCCGGCTGTTTTTATCCTTCCTGTTTGGAACTGTTTCATGTTTTGTTATCCATTTCGCTGTTTTTTTTTTCCTGTGTGTTGTTGCCTTTCCTCTGTGTCCTAGATCAAATCCATCCATCTGTCTGTGTCCCTTTTCACCTCACCAATCATTTTACTGTAACCTCAATTTTTTACCCAGCAATCTAGTACTCCAGTATGGTTGAGTTTAGTTGTTGAGGAGTTAGAATACCCTGGAGAACTCCCGCTGCCTTGCTTTTCTATGTCTCTGTGTTGTTTGTATCTTTAGCTTGGATCACATCTCTGGTTTATGTGGAGGGTCTTCCTGAGCAGCCTACACTCAAAGGTTTAATCGCCCGTCCCATTCAGAGGGTCAAAAATTGGCTGCTTTGTCAGCAATAGCACCAAACTATGTAAGATACGGAAATACACTTGATGGTGCTGGGGAAGGGCTGGGTCACTAAAGCCCTTGCCACACAAGCACAGGGACCTGAGGGCAGATTCCCAGCAAGGAAAACCGTGCTAGTGCTCACAGCTACCTGTAGCCCTGCTGCTGTTGGGGGTGGGGAAATAGAAACAGGAAGGTCTCCTGAGCTCCAGCCAGCCAGTCTGCTCAATAGATAAGCACCAGGCTCTGTAAGTCCCTGTCTCTAAAGATAAGGCGGAGAGGGAGCAGAGATACTCAGTGGTGACCTCCAGCCTCCAAACACATGCACACCTATGGACATGCACATGCACACAGAAACATACAGACATACACAAAGAAATACACTTAAAATTCTTCACCAATGACCATAAAAACAGAAAGTGGCAAAATTAATGATACTAGGGGGTTAAAAATTATTTAAAGGGGGCTGGAGAGATGTTTCAGTGGTTAAGAGCACTGACTGCTCTTCCAGGGGACCCAGTTTTTCTTTACATGTCTGTAACTCCTGTTTCAAGGGATCTAACACCCTCTTCTAGCCTCCATGGGCGCCAGTCACACACGCGGTACAGACATACATGCAGGCAAAACATCCATGCACATAATTAAAAAAAAACTTTAGAGCAAGCATGGAAATGGTAAATTATTCTGAATATTGGATTCTATTGGCAAAGAAATCTCCTTAGATACAACATAAGTGTTTTCAGGTGTCAAGACTCACAAGTTCGAGTGCTTCTGTTATCGGCTTCCAACTATGCCACTCATTTTCTGACATCAGGAAAGATGCTCATCTTGATATTTCTGTAAATGATAAGCCAGTTAAAAATGTGGTCGTTGATGGTGGGTACAATGTCAGCTCTTTGGAGGCTAAGACAGGAGGATTGCCAATTTAAGGCCAACCTGGGCTGTATAGTAAGCTTGCTCTCACCTTGGGCAACATAGTAAAATCTTGTCTCAAAAAACCAAGAATAGAAAAAAAAGTACATCTGTTTTTAAGGTGTTGTCTTTATGAATGTATAAATAAATATGTGTAAATATATGAAGCAATTAGTGCAAATCAGTTCCATGCCAGATAGAAATGTCTGATTGATATGAATTAATCCAAAAGGCTGTCCGGAATTAACTGTACTATAATTTGATTTTACAGCATTCTTTCTGGTTTCTAGTCACTAATATGAGCAGAATCACTGTTCTTCATTCCTGCTAACCTCAGTTAAGCCCCTCTGGATACATGGCCTCCTTTTTTTCTTCTCCAGCTGTGGGATGCATGAGTCTGCAGCCCTTAGCCCTCTGGTCAGTCAGTTCATCCTTGTGCTTCTCTACTCTACTGTGGTTGTCTGTGAGTCACACCAGCCGCAATGCCAGCCCATCCTACAGGGTCTTCAGTGCTCGGTTTTGTAAGTAACTGGACACATCTCTCCCAGTTCATATAACCCTGGTTCTAAATTGAATCAGTTTCCTTAAGCTTTTTCTAGCTCAAAGGCAGCTGGGTGTAGCCCCTCCAGTTGGTGGATGCATCCCTGGTATGGTTATAGTTCTTCATTGGTCTCCCCTCTTCTTAGAAGGTGCCAGTCTTGTGTAGTGAGCTGAGCTCACTGTAACTTGGTTCTAGTTTTAAAAGAACTTATTTCTAAAGAAAGTTAAGTTCATCAGACTCAAAGTCTTTGATATTTCTTTTGGAGATCACACAGTTCCCCGCAATTGGCCTTTGGAATAAATCTGTGTAATACTTGACAGTGTTTAACAGTTGGTGTGGCAATATTAAAGTTACGAGATTAGTAAACCAAAAAGGAAGACATGAAATGTTTATACAGCTGTGAAGTGTGGGAATTACAGAGTCAACTCTTAAAAGCTAAATTCTGCTTACTTGGCTTGTTACTGATGAGTCTGTTGTTGGATGCTTCTAATGCAAACTGTCTCAACAGATCTGCGGACCTCGTGTCTGCTCTTCGAAGTCCGTTTCTGATTTCAGAAAGTTTCCTTCTAGTAGAAATGAACGCTTCACTCAAAACTTCAGACCTCCTCTGTAAAAAGGACCAAAGAATTAAGGAGACTCTGAAGGAAATGATGATCTCCCAGCGTAGAGTTTGCAAGTCCCAGTGAACTTCCCTGGCAGCTTGTGGTACCCTACATCTGCCTAGCATTTGAGGATGTGAAATATTGTAGATGCAACTTGGGAGCCACAGCTCTTAACACTTGCCTTCGGAAAGCTAAGTGGATAGAGAATGTGGGTTTACTTGTCTTTGAATCTGGGGGCATCTTTCTTAATGTAGTAAATTAAAATGTCAGTATTGAAATGATTTGCTCTCACCAATATTAGAACTCACCAATGATTAGAACTCACCAATAATGGAGATAATAAATGGACCTTCACCTTGGTGACTCGTGTGCAGACTACCTCGAAGTTGCGTATTATGGCCATGGTGGAAAGCTAGGAGCGGAGAGTGTTGCATCTGTCTCCAGCTGAAGTCTTGTTGAGAGTCCTAGGAGTGAGAGCATGCCTCCTTCGCTGCAGCTAATCCAGGCGGATCTAGTTCCACAGCTGTCGTGCCCTTATCTTCTGATGTACCCTGCCTGGTTGCAGCTGCTGATTTTCAGAGGTAAAGAGAAGGTGAGCTCTCCCCACCTTGGCCTCCAGGGTATGGCTGAAGCTACCTCAAAAGGCATGCCAGGATGACTTGCTGAGGTGGGACCAGCTTGCAATAGATAGCTTCCTGCTTTCTCTTAGGTCAGAATCCCAGACAGAATGGGAGAACATATCCTTTAAACATCACTGGGGTTTCTGGATATTTTGAAATGAGAGGTGTGAGGCCAAGGTCCTTGACAAAACAGACAGAATGTTTTTGTTTAACATTTGTTGTTACTTTCTTGAAAGACTTCCTTATGTCGCAGGAGAAAGTCCAAATTATTGCAGACCATAGCAGAGCAGAATAAAACAATAGTTTCTAATACCCTGGACTGTTGGATGGCGAAGATGATGATGAGATCGTTTGGGAAACAGTGTATTTTATCCATTGCCTGGAAATAAGAATTCATACAATGATAGACATTGTACCACAATGTTCTAAATTGAAATTGTCATGGATAATTTTTCAGAATTGTCAGAAACTTTTAAGTGGCAACCAGTTGTGTATGTCCACAGAAAGTGTTTCTGATCAGGCATTGACGGGCTTCTGCTCAAGGGTTGCATCTGGTTTGCTGCCTTTTTTTTAAAATAAAGTTTTATTGGAACACACCTACATTTACATGTTAATTTGGCAGCCTTTCCCCTACTGAGCCAAAGTTGAGTAGTTATCTTAGAAGCTACTGTGGTCCTCAAAACCTGAAATGAGCACTGTGGGGGCTGGGAAGATGGCTCAGTTGGCAAAGTTCTTGTCTTGCAGGCATGAGGATCTAAGTTTGGAGCCCAGCATGCATATCAAAAGCTGGACACTAGCATGCACCTGATCACAGCACTGGGGAAGCAGAGAAAGGTGGATCCCTAGAGCTCACTATCCATTATGCTCATTAGTTTTGTTGTGGGGTGTTTGTTTGCTTTGTTTTGTTAACGTGACAAAATCTAGAGTTGTTTGAGAAGAGAAAATCTCAACTGAGAAAATGTCCCCATCTGACTGGCCTATAGCTAATAAGCCTGTGGGGCAGTTTCTTGATTGATTGATGTGGAAGCATCCAGCCTACTGTAAGAGGCCATCCTTGGACAGGCGTTGCTGGGGAGCATAAACAAGCAAATGGAACAAGCCAGGAGGAGCAAACCAATAAGCAGTGTTCCTCCATGGCCTCTGCTTCACTTCCTGCCCTCATTTCCTCCCTGTGATGGGCTGTGACTGGGAAGGGTTAGCCCAATAAACCATTTCCTTCCCACGCTGCTTTTGGTCAGAGTGCTGCAGTGTTAGGAAGTAAACTAGAACCCTGGACAGAGTGATGAGCACCAGGTTCAGTGAGAGCCTCATGTCAAAATATAAGATGGAATAAGGCCACTGAGGAGGGATCCTGACAGTGATCTCTGGTCTCCACATGTGTGCACACCTGCATGCACATGTGAACATACGAGCACAGGCACAATGCAATGTTTACTATGTCCCCTCCTTAAGGTAATATTTTCAAATTGCACATGCATGTAATTTGAAGATCTGGAAGGATCCTTAGTGATTATCCCAAAGCTAAAAGAATTTTATAAATCCAGGGTTTAGAAATGACTTGCTGGGGAACTTACAATTGGTTGGTAATTTTAGCTTTTTTGTTTGTTTATTTTCTTCCTTTTATGAAAATAGATGTTTTTCTCACATAATATCCAGATTACAGTTTTCCCTCCCTCTGTTCCTCCTAGTTCCTCCCCACCCTCCCTCCCCTCCAGATCCACTCCCCTTCTGTCTCTCATTAGAAAACAAACAGGCTTCTAAGGGATAATAGTAAAATATAAGATAACATGAAAATTAGCACATCAGAGTTGGACAAGACAAACAGAAAGAGTCCAAGAAAAGACATGAGAATCAGAGACCCGCTCATTCACATACTAAGGAATCCCATAGAAACGCTAAACTGGAAGCAGAGGACCTGGCACAGAACCAGGCAGGCCTTGTGTACGCTGCCTCACTTGGTGAGCTCAGACGAGCTTTTATCGTGGTGGTTTGTTTATAGGGCCTTGTTTGCTTGGTGTCCGCCATTCCCTCTGACTGACTCTTACATTCTTTCTGTCTTCTGTTCCTCAGAGTTCCCTGAGCCCTGAGAGAAGGGATTTACTAGAGACATTCCATTTAGGTCTGAGTGTTCCAAGGTGTTTTACTCTCATCGTACGGTCTGACTTTGGGGTCTCTGTATTCGTTCCCATCTGCTGCAGGAGGCAGCTTCTCTGATGATGGTTGAGCAAGGCAATGATCTGTGAGTATAGCAGAATATCATTAGGAGTCATTTTATTGCTATGGTTATTTTTGTTGTTTTATACCAGTAATATTTGGTTTTAGCCTAGGTCCCTGGGCTACCTAATCTCTGGTTCTTGGTCAAACTTGTCAGGTATGTGTTTCATCTCTTGGAGTGGGCCTTAAATCAGATATTGGTTGGTTACTCCCAACCATTGTGTTACCATTACCCTTAGCATATCTTGTAGGCAGGACACAATTGTGTAGAGCAAAGGGCCTGTGGCTGGCTTGGAGCTTACATCTGTCTGTCTGTCCGTCCGTCCGTCCATCCATCCATCCATCCATCTATCCATCCATATATCCACTTACTTACTTATTTTGGTAGTATGCACAGTACCTTCCTGTACCAAAGACACTAGCACAAAGGGATGAAGGCTCTAGGTAGGTGCCTGCTCAACTTCTCCATGGTCAGTAAGTTGTCTATGTATTGTCTTCAGCAATGGGACCTTGTGCAAGTTTATAGGGAGCAACATATCATCTTGACCTGGGTTGTTTGGGGATTTCTGTGGGACTACTTTGTTCAGCAACTCTATTTGGTGTAACCAGTCACAATAATGGAAGCTTTGTTTGCTGGCAAGAGACAGCCAGTTGGGGTTCTGTCTCCCCCACTGTTTGGCGATCTCATTTGATCACTTTCACATATGTATACATTTTAGGAGGCTTCTACCGTGTTAGGTTTCCATACTACCCTTCAAATGGCCCTTAATTTTAGCTGTCTCCCTCTATATGGCCCCCATCACCCTCTTCCCTCCACTCCCCACTGGATCCTCCCATTCCAGTCCCCTGATCCATCCATAACTATTTCGTTTCCCTTTCTTAATGAGACCTATCTGTCAGCCCTAGACCCTTACTCTATATATAACCTGTGATTCTGTGGATTGTAGCTTGATTATCATTGATTTAACAGGCAGTGTCCGTATGTTAAGTGAATACATACCATATTTGCCTTTCTTGATCTGGGTTACCTCACTCAGGATGATTTTTTTTCTAGTTCCATTCATTTATGCATGAATTTCATGTTGTCATTTTTAATAGCTGAGCAGTAGTCCATTGTGCAACTGTGTCATATTTTAGTTATCTATTCTTCGGTTGAGGGACATCTGGGTTGTTTTCAATTTCTGGCTATTATGAATAAAGCAGCGATGAACGTGGTTGAGCAAGTGTCTCTGGTAGGATGAAGCATCCTTGGGGTGTATGCCCAAGAGTGGCGAGCTGGGTCCTGAGGTAGAGTCTCTTCTTCCTAAGGAACTACCATGCTGATCTCCATAGTGCCTGTACAAGTCTGCAGTCCCACCACCCATGGACGAGTGTTCCGCTTGCTCTACATCCTTGTCAACATGAGCTGTTGCTTGTGTTATTGATATTAGCCATTCTGACAGGTGTGAGATGGATATTATTTGCATTTCCTGCTGGCTAAGAAAATGGTGAGCATCTCTTTAAGTATTTCTCAGCCATCTGAGTTCCCTTTATTGAGAATTCTCTAAGTATAAATTTTCAAGAGAACATAACATCAGACATAGGAAGAAGAATACCATGTAGGTCAAAAAGTTTACTTAATATCTGGAGAAGGGAAGAGAAAGGAGTGCTCGGCGGGCCTCTTGAGCACTGGCATCAGAGTTGGAGAGGAAGGGTGACAGCTCCTGGGAAGCATCGAAACCTTCTGCTCTGGTGGCTCAGCTCAGTGCTTGCCCTAGCTTGGCATCTCCTAGCCCTGTGTAGTACAGATGACACAAGGCCAAAATCTTCCCCTTCATGTTTCCCCTTTTCTTTGCTCCTTGCTGACCATTCTTTTCCTGTTTGCATAAACATTTTCCAGAGAAGAATATAATCGATACAACTAGGTGTTCTAAATATATCATGTTTCAGCCAGCTCTGCCTCCCTAAGATGTTTCCAGGCAGGGAAATAGACTTTTGAATATGTATGAAAGTACACACACATGTACGTGCGTGCACACACAGACACGCACATTTCTCAGTTTCACGTTGTGATAGCCAGTTTAACCAAGACTTATTTTACTCATTTGCCTCATAAATAGTGGTCTTAGCTTTCCTGGAGTGTGGATTTGGTTAACTAGCTTCACTTCCTGCTGTATATTAAAAGCAAGCCAACTGTATGAAGAAATTTGTCCTATGGATTTGTTTGGAACCAGGGACTTAAATTGGGTCCAAATATTCCATTATTGATGTATCTCCATAGAAGGAAACAGTACAGGTGTAGGAATTACAAGTTAATTCAGAATGTGTCTGTCTGTTGACTATGTGATATGTGTATCCATGGCATGATCCACGTAAGTCATGTAACTCCTATGTGATGCATACTTCTTTCTATTAGGGCCATTTACGTGATGAGAAAACTGAGGCATGGATGGTTGTTTGGCCTGGAATATAAACCCAGGCATGACTGTATCATGATTTGAACACAAGCAGTCAGTTCTCCTGCAAAGGTGGAGGCCATGTCTTTCCCTGTTTGTGTGTTCGTGGCTCCATTCCGCAAACATTTAATGAGACTGTTGTGTTTTAAGAACTGGTAGTGGTAGCAGATGCTGTGCCCTCATTCACTGTATGCCCATGGAGCCAGTTTGTATTCCCATAAGCTACCTTATTTAAGGTAACTGGGGCTTCCCTCCTGGCTTTTTGTCGAGAAGACGTTACAGATTTTGTAACCGGAAAGACTTTCTCTGGTTGGCTAAGGCAGTTCTCCCCCAGCAGAGGTAACATTCCAGGGAGATGCTCTTTACCTCCTCTTGAACTATGAGGGGAAGTTTCTGTGGCTTCAGAGGTTCATGATTTTGAAATTCAAGAGTCACAAGTTTCATCCAATATTTTAGCTCATGTCTCCCTGCTTTCAGTCAGACCCCCTCCCTGGCTTTCCACAAACCTAGGGAGAGAGAGAAAAAAAATCTGTATTGAGTCAGTTATTAACTTCTTGAATACCTGAAAACAACAGATAAACTAATTTTACCTCTTGTTTTTTAAGAGTCATTTTTCCCCTCCCTCCTCCCCGCTGTCTGAGCTTCAAGGTCCAAGATGGAATTATGAATGAGAGGGAAGAGCTTCCCCTCTTGGCGCCTTGCCCTCTCCTTTCCTGCTGTACACCTCTTCCTCCAGCTGGCTGCTTTCCTGCTCACCAGCACTGCATCACCTGCCCGTCCACTGCTCACTGTGGACTCCTCCCCGAAGCCTAGTCTCCTCCTTGGGGCTTTCTTCCTTTGGACTTAGGAGTCTGCTAATCCTGGTGGATCTGGGAACACCAGATAGAGCTCAAGTGAGGGCTCATTAACTCTGACCCCTGGATCTGCATCTTATTGGGGTGGGGAGAATTCTGTTAGTCCCTCATTAGAGGGAAATAAATTCTTAATGTTGACCCAGTTATTAAAACCTTTATGGACATTAGTTTCCTACTGAAATGTTTACAATTCCCCATCTTAGTTTTAAAACTTGAGTGTGATTCAGAGATAGAGGGAGTGTCTCCTAGGCAGCAACATTCTTTCTCCTTCTGTCATACCCTGGACAAGATGATGACATTGCCTCGGTGTTCTGCTGGGGTTATAGCTCATAGGTCAGAGCCCTTACCTAGCAGAATAAGGCCCTGGATTTGATACCAAATGCTTCTCTTCACCAAAAGAAGAAATAATCTCCATTTTTGTAGAAAAAACAAGCTGATGAAACTGACTTAACCTGCCTACCAAAATACAGGTTTTCAAGCTAGCAAGCTGGCTCATCAGGAAAAAGTGCTTGCCATGCAAGCCTATGGCCTGAGTTCGATCCCAGAGCCTATGGTGAAAGGAGAGAAGCGACTTCTAAAATGTGTCCTTTGACCTCCCCGCTGTGGAGGTCACTTCCTGTTGAGGTGAGTGAAGACTCACCACAGCACAGCTGCTCGCATAGGTCAGTGTGTGTACTAAGTAGACACCTTTAAAATAAAAAATAAATGAGAACAAAACTGGTCTCTTGCCACTAATCTGTTCTTTAATTTTAACCCCCAGCTATGGATAGAAATCAAAACTTTTCCTGGAACTTACCCTTATGGTTTTTGGTTTTCCACGTCACTGGAGTTTCACTGTGTCTCCTCACGTCAAATACTCTGCCTGGAGATTTGGGGGATTATTCTTAGTGTCTGTCTTCAAATCTCCTGCACACTTAGAGCCCCCAGGACTTTAATCTCCTGCCGTTTCATGGAGATGATTTGAAATGTCACAGCCCTGATGATTGGAGAAACTCAGTTTCCCTTACAGTTTGAAACTATTTAAATTCTCCTCTTCGTGTGTTTTGCCTGCATGTATACCTATGCCCCACATACGTGCAGTGCTGTGAGTGCTAGAAGAGGGTATAGGATCCCCTAGACTAAAGTTACAGACAGTCATGAGCCACTAGTCAGAATCCAAGTTGGGAACTGAACCCAGGTCTCCTGGAAGAGCAGCCACTGCTCTTCTCCACTGAACCATCTCTCCAGCCCCTCAGTTCTGTTCTTTAGTCTTTGGGAATTCCTTGAACTTGCTCCATCCAGCCATTAACACGGGAGTAAAGAAAAATAGGTTCCACCACCACCACCACACACAACACACACACACACACACACACACACACACACTTTGCAAAGAGAAGAAAATGTTGACTGTTCATCTGAGCATAGTACATTCAAGTGCTTTAAAATACTGGACCAGGGAGATGGCTGCGTGGCTAACGTAGCTGCCGTGCAAGTATGAGGACCTGAGTTGGGGCACTGTCACCCCTATAAAAGCCAGGTTTTGTTAGGGCAGGGAGGACAGAGAAGGGTGGATCCCCAGAGCTCACTGACCAGCTAGTGTAGCCAATTGGCGTGATTCGGGTGCAGTGAGAGTCGCTGTCTCAGAAAGATAAGGTGAGGAGGGATTGAGGAGCATGATGCCAACGTGAACGCACCCTTACATACATACCCAGGTACACACAACAAAAAAGAAAACATGTTTACTGTTTGGGACTGGTACTCAGTCTTGTCTCTGGTGTCTCTCTGCTTGTTTGTAGTGTACTATCTGTAGTTTCTCCTCCTTTCTGACTTTTCCATTTGTTCCTCAGATCCTAGCCTTTGGGACTGTGCCATGCCGGCCTTTCTCACAGGCAGGGTGGACACACGGGACTGATCTCTTGACCCCTACATAATGCAGCTCCTTTCCCCTGGCATTCTTACCATTTGGTCATGTTCTGTTTAACACCGTTAACAAATCTGGTGTATTTCTATATAACTCGGTCTTGTGGCTAAGTCTTCACTCCCTGGTGTGATTTTAATTAACTGTCCTAGAAGTCAGGGATTATACCTTTATCATACTCTGTTAAGATTTGCCCTAGAAGAAATCAAAAAAATAAAAAAATAAAGTAGAGGCTCCATCCTTAAATGTAACTATTTGGGTTTTGGTTGTTTGTTTCGTTCTGTGTTTAATAAACATTTCTTTGAGTGCTATTTTCTGTCACCTGCATTGGGGTTGGATAGTCCAGGGCAAATACACTGGGCTCATCTTCTAGTTCAGACTACTAAATAAATTGGACAATTCAAGTCAGAAGGATAGGTGATTTGAAAGAATAAGAATGTGGTACTTGGGGCTGAGGTGATGACCTGGCAGGTAAAGCACGTGCCAGACAAGCATGAGGATCAGAGTTCAGATTCTGTATCTGCATACATCCTGGGTAGTTCTCACCTGTAATGCTGATGCTTAGGAGACAGAGACAGATAGATGATCCATCCACTGTATCAGCAATCTCTAAATTCCTTTAAGAATACAGCTCAATGAATATGGTGGAAAGTGATCAAGGAACATACCTAGTGTCAGCTTTGGGCCTCCACATGCATGCACATACTTATATACCTGTATCCCCACACAGGTTTTAAAATGTGCACACCACAGACACATGCAAAAAAAATGGGTTGCCATGTAAATGTAGAGAAGGCTCCTCAGAGCTTTGGATATCTCCAGGAGATATCCTTTGGAGTAAGTGGATACCTAAGAAATACAAAAGCATTGTTCAGACTTAACAGGGCCAGGATGGAGCGAAGGAATTAGAGTACCAAATTGTAAGAAGACCATTTAGCTATCCAGAAGTCAAAGAGGTTCATTGAGGCTTGGATCCTGGAAGTCAGGAGGGGCTGTGGAGGTGACAGGAATCTGGAGTGGCCTTACCAATAAGTGTTTTGGAGTTCACTTAACTCGAGGCTTTTTTAAAGGTGGGGTGCAGGATATGGCACCCTGTTGTTAGGAGTCCTGTGGCTCTGCTGAGGGCCACAGGGTAGCAGCTCTGTAAGGACACTGATTCATAGTCTGGTAGGATGAAGGGAAGATGGTAGTGACCTGGGCAAGTGATGGAGGAGGGTCATCTGTCTATGTGTTACTTTCATTGGTTAAT
>LOJH01009877.1:11684-24712 GCA_001685095.1 Ellobius talpinus
TATCTATCTATCTATCTATCATCTATCTAATCTTAATTAGGGTTTCTATTGGTGTGAAGAGACACCATGAAGACAGAAACTCTTATAAAGGAAAACTTTTAATATTGTCATGGAGGACAGACATGATGGCCTGCAGGCAAAAATGATGCTGGAGAGATAGCTGAGAGTCCTACATCAGAATCTACAGGAAGCAGAAAGAGAATGGCAGTGGGCCAGGCTTTATCATTGAAACCTCAAATTCTACCCCCAGTGATACAAGTTTCTAACAAAACCACACATCTTAATAGTGGCATTCCCTATGGGACTATGGGAACAATTTTTATTCAAACTAACACACACACACACGTATGTATACAGGGATACAGAGACAGAGAGAAAGAGAGAGGGAGAATACAAGTCTGCTGTCTTGGTAATCATATTTGGCAATGCAAGGAGAGTGTTTCCATTCTGTTTCTAGTCTCATTTTCATATATTTTATAAAAATAGTTTTCCTGTTGTTTTTAGGTTATGTTACCTAAAACAAGAAATTTGTCTTTCTAGAGATCTCATGGAATCAAGTAACGTCAACACAGAAAGGATACCAGTTATTTGGAGGCAAAAGAGAGGTGGGGTGAATGGGATTAACCCAAGACTCAGTTGGCAGCCATCCAAATAACAGTATGATGGTAGCAGTTAACTTTATTTCTGAGTCACTGTGGGTAGGGATGTGCAAGTCCCCACTCTATGCTGTTAGTATGTTTTATTACCATTGGTTACAAAACAATAGAACAATAAGCTGCTTTGGCCAATGGCTTAGCAGAATAGAGTCAGGTGGGAAATCTGAAGAATGATATATATATATATAGAGAGAGAGTAGATGCAGTCAAGGAGATGCCATGCAGCTGCCTAAGAAGACAGATGCTGGATCCTTACCAGTAAACCACAACCCCATGCTGATACACAGATTAATAGAAATGGGTTATTTTAAGATGTAAGAGTTAGTTAATAAGAAGCCTGAGCTAATAAGACAAGCAGTGTTATAATTAATATAGTTTCTGTGTGATTATTTGGGTCTGGACATCTGGGAATGAACGAGCAGTCTCTGCTTACAGGCAGAAACTGTGGTGAGCTCACATGCTATGTTTTTTTCTTTTCCTATCTTTAGTACTATTTCACATCCTCAATTCAAAGACAAGGGGACTCTATTACTTGACTCGGAGCCTTTGTGGTCTCTAGTGAAAAGCCATCATCCAGCATCTCTGAGATGTGGCTTCACACATATTCTACCAGAAGCCAGGTGGACGCCCAGTGGTCTGGTTATCACTGGAGGCCATGTTGTTATACATGGTTCATGTTGCTGCTGGGGGCCATGTTGATGTGTGTAGCCTGTGCTGCCACCCAAGGCCATGTTGATATCTGTGGCCATGGTGGTGTCCACAGTCCATGCTACAGTTGGAGGCTGTGTGGATGTCTGTGGTCTGTACTGCCTCCAGAAGCCATGTGGAAGTCCATGATCCATGCTGACCGTTGGAGGCTGTGTGGATGTCTGTGGTCTGTACTGCCTCCAGAAGCCATGTGGAAGTCCATGATCCATGCTGACCATAAAGGGCAAGGAAGCTTCTTTTGTTGCGGTATCTATGATTGCTGACTCACAGCTGAGATGAGAAACATAGAAGGCTCCTGTGACAACCTCGTTCCCCTACCCCCACCCCCAAAGAAATAGTCTAAACAGGAAACCATTGAAGAAAATTCTTAAAAATTATGATACGGATACTGAAGGGTAGCTCTTTACACTTGATGGCTTTTGGCAGGGGTGTGGGTGGGGAAGGACTCAATTTTCTTTAAAGGGCTGGCTACTGGGAGTTTGACCATGCTGACACAAATTGAACCTGGTATATTTTTTCTTTTCTTTTTCCTTATTTTGGGGGAAGGCCAAAAAAGGGGAGCATGAGGACCTGGGAAGACTGGGAAGTGAATGTGATTGGGGTGCATCATTTGAAATACCCAAATAATCAATAAAAATATGTTGTGAGGAACCAAGCAATTTTTCTACACAAATTCCTGGACTAGTCTTTTAGATTAGGGTCCTTATCCTCGACAATATGACAACTTAGGATCTCTCTCTCTCTCTCTCTCTCTGTTATTCTGTGCTGTGTAGGATGGTTGGTAGCATCTTTGCTTCAGCATGTGACATGCAGGTATTGGTAGCTCTGCATGGTGGAGAGCAAATATGTCTCTAGAGATTGACAAATGGTTACTAGGGAACAAAAGAGTTTTTGATTAGGAACTGCTGCTTTAGAGTTTAGCTCATTTTAGAAAAGTTTCTAAGAAAAATCATAAGAAATATTACATACAAATTAATTATAGAATGATTTTGTATTACCAAGTACTGATCATTTAGTACATCAGGCTATAACATTTATCAACAATACTAATGGATCATTTTAAAAAGATTTGTTTCTCTTTCTCTGTGTATGTATGTGTGTGTGTGATGCGTGTGTGGTGTACAGTGTGTGTATGTGTGTCTGGTGGTGTGTGTGTATGTGTGTGCGTGTGTGGTGTGTGTGTGTTTGTGTGAGTGTGTGCATGTGTGATGTGTGAGTGCATGTGTGTGTGAATGCGTGTGTGTGTGTAGATACCAGAAGAAGGAATTGAATTCCTTGGAACTGTAAGGTAAGCCACCTGACTGAGGTGCTGAGAAGAAAACTTGGGTCATCTGGAAGAGATCCAAGCACTCATGACCTCTGGAGCCATCTCTCCAGCTCCAACACTGGTTGGTAGATCTTAGTGTTATTGTCTTTCATGTCATTTTTAAAGGGAAAATCAGCCCTATAGAAATTACAGCACCTGAAGAAATTTTTTTTCATTTGTGATGTTTGTTTTATCGGATAATGTGATGGTTCACCTTTATTGTCAATTTGAAAGGATTTGAAGTCACCTAGGAGACACACTCTGGTGGTATCTCTGAGGGTGTTTCCAGAAAGTCTTACCTGAGATGACTCACCGAATGTGGTAGGGACCATCTCACTGGCTGAATCCCAGATCCAGTAATCTGGAAAAATGAGAGAGCCAGCTGAGCACAGGAAATCATCCCTTGCTTCCTATGTGTGGGCACAATAAGGCCAGTGTTCACAATTTCCCACCTATGACTTCCCTACTGTGTGGTAGGCTCGACTCTACAAACCCTTCATCTTCTAAGTTGCTTTTTTTCTGAGTGAAGAGAAAAGTAATACACATGGTAACATCTGTGTGTCCATGCTGACGCAGGTTCTAGGTGTATTATATACACAATCTTTCGTTTTCTAGGGTGCCTGTAACAAACTGATACAGATGTAGAATGCTTGAAATAACAGAAATTTATCCTCTTACGTTTTGGGGGACTAGAAGTCTGAAGTCAAGGTATTGGCTAGGCTGTGAATCCTTCAAAGACTAAAAGGAAAGTCCCTAACTTCTGGTGTTGGAAACAGCCAGGTCTTCCTTCTCTTGTAGACACATGGCCCCAACCTCCCCTTTTGTAGGCACTTGGAATTCTTTCTGGCTGTGTCTGTTCAGATCTCCTTCTCTCTTTCCTTTTTGTAAGGATGCCTGTCACTGGGTTAGGACACACTAATGAAATATGACATCACTCTAAATTGACAATATGTATAAAATCCCTATTTCCAAATAAGGTCACAGTTTAGGCTTTAGAGACTGGCACTTGGATAGTTCTTTCTTTGGGATACACTCTATCATGGAGTAAATGCTTCAAGAATTTGTGGAGGAAACACTGAAGCTGTATTCTTATTTCCTGTGGCCATCTCTCTATGTCTGTACCTTCTCTTTTCCTATCTCTACAAGGACCTTCATCAGTGGATTTAGGGCCTTCTTGGATAATCCAGTATAATCTCTTCATATCTAGGATCCAAATTTTAATGACTGCAAAGATACTTTTTTCAAATAAGGTAATAGCCATGAATCCCAGGGAGTAGAACAGGGCACATCTTCTTAGAAGACCCCCACTTAATACATTACAGAGGTGATGTGATTTAAAAATAGGTATGTGTTTATATCTTTGTGGTGGTTTGGGGACAGTAGTTTTGAAATAGAGCAGGTCAAAATTGTTTTGTTTCTAATTAATTTAATTCTGTAATTGTTTCATTAATCAAACCTGTCCTTTGACAATTTTATATATGTATGCAATACATTCTGAATATTTTCATCCCTTATCTCTCTATCTCTCTTTCAGTGTTGTCCACCCTCATCCTCACAGGTCCTTTTCTACCTTCATGTTGTTTTGCTTTATGACTCCCTGAGTTTGACCAGGGCTCTCTTCACATGATAGAGTTAATGGAGCTTGATCTTATCGGTGTTGTCAAAATGCCTGTTAAAGAGAAGAAGAAGAAAAAAAAACCTCTCGGGAAGTCGCACATGAGTAAGTCAGATATAAGAGGTTCCAGTCTTAGTAGATTTAAATTCACAAAATGATTTTTATACAAACTTTTGAACAAGGAAGATTTAAAAAATATCCAGCAACTCAAAGATGACCCAGTTTGTGTCCACGATGGATATTCACGAGGCATAAGGTACTGCTGTCTGAGGGGCCAGCCTCCAGTAGCACAGGCTTTGAAAGGAATCCAACAGAGTCCACGAAAACTAAACTATTCTATCTGAGGGGGGTGTAGGAAAGAAACACTCACTCTCTGGATGGCTTCCTTCTTTGTTCTTTGCTCTCTCATTTTCTTTCTATGCTTTTTCTCTATGTTTCACTCCCGTGTGCTTCTTTTCTACAGTTTATATACTCCAACAAAGTTTTTCAGGCAATGTAGGAATTACAATGCGGTTACATTTTGTCTTTCTAGTGAATGATTACAATGAATATAAAACAAACAGTAAAAATCAACATGTTTTCCATATCTCTTACGTGATTAAACATTTTACATACTGTAGGTAAAAAACAAATTATCCCAAGAACCCACATGCATTCATACCCAAGCAACTTGTTATAGATTAACTGTGTGGGCAAGGAAGGTGTTCTTGTTAATTCTTTTACTGGAGGGCTACATTTTGCAGTTACAAAGAATGGGCTAATTACTTTATTACTTTTCTTGAAAGTTATTCTTATAAGGAATCTTAAAGGAATCACAAACCTAAACTTTTATATATGAAAAATAATCAGTCAGTTCTACTTAAATCTTTAGGGTACACACCCACTCATCAATAATTTTTTATACCAGGAGACTGAAGGCAGAAATGGGTATACAGAATTAATCATCACCTTTGGTCATCAACCAGACCTAGTAGGGGAAGCTAGCAACAATCAGGCCGTTTGTATTTTCGACCCTATCTTAATGAGTCAGACAGTTCAGCTAAGTGTTCTTGCGAACTTTTGCTTGTTTTCTGGGTTATTTATCTTAAAACTATTAGTGAGGCATGTGATCTAACCTGAAGTTATTTTAAGCTTTATTTTCGTTAATGGCCATGACTATCTCTTTTCAACATTAAGAGAATTAGAACCAGCCTGGCTCCTGGACTAGGGTGCTTTTCTTTTAATCGTTAACCTGAGTAGCCCCTACGGTGGAACTCGTAGGCCCCAACTGTGAAACATATCCTTGTATTTATTTTTATTCATCAAAACTCTGTATAGGCTATCATTATGATTATCATCGAATTAGACAGTACTTTTTAGGGAGGGGTCATCTTCTTGACAATCCACAGGTAAAAGTTTCCAAGAGATAAACACACTATATTACATGCGGTGGAGCTCTCCCCACATCCACTCACACCAAGCTAGACACCAGAGAAAGAGAGCCGCAGCAAACATGTAAAGGCATAGTGGAAGCAGAGGGACTTTCTGGAGACTGCAGTCCTGTGGCATTGCCAAAATGAGACTGGCCCATCAGAGAGTTTCCTTCTGCTGGTCTGACACCCAGAACTTAAGTTGCTACTTGCTGTTCCTCTGGCCTGGCCAACGGCAATAAGGATTCTCAATTCCCTGTGCCAGGTAGGTCAGGCCCGGGTGTTAGTAGGACAGGCCAGAGCCAGCGCCAACACAGTGTTCATTCTCACAAAATGCTGAACATGCATGGTCTGTGATAACTTGTCTCCATTTTACATGCTCTGTAAAATGAGAGGCTGTGTCCATGCCTCTCCTGTCTTCAGACTTACGTGTGTGAGGTCCATGGAGGGCATAGGTTAGAGGCCGAGGTGAGGAGGAAGCTGAGACCACAGGGTTCCCTTCTTATGTTCTAACCTGCCAGCCACTGTGAATCAGCTGTGTTCCTCCATCTGAGCCCACAGCGGTTGTCAGCCGGGCACAGGCTCTGTTGCAGCTCTCAGCCAGGCGTGGGCTCTGCTACAGCTGGCACAGCACTACACCCTCCTCACTGTTTTCCTGAGCATCATCTGCCTCTTTGTGTCAGTCTCTCAGCCAGTTGCTTTCTCCTCTTTGCTAGGCCTTGATGGATACAATGCTGAAACACAGGGATTCTTTGTTTAGGAACGGGGTCTGTTTGTCTCTTTAAATTGCATTAAAAAACCCTATATTTCAAATTCATGTTTCCCCTCTCTTAAATGAACAGATGAGGTTTCTGACAGGTTGGCACCGGGCCATACCCGTGAAGACACACAGCTGCCTTCTGCTTAGTGTTTGGGTTTCTTTTCAGGGAAACAGCAATGGCCTTGGGGACTGGCTTTTCTTGCAGGAACTATTTTATGCTTTATCGGTCCTCTCCTTGAAAACTCACCGACTCTCCTCTGCAGTGGCCCTGGTGAGGACATTGACCTCTGTGAAATTTAAAATCACACCACTCAAATTTTATTGATTAAAATAAAAAAAAATTGCATTTCTGGGTTGGCTCCAAACAGCCACTTCAGCTCTCTGTGGTGGGTAACATTTTCTCAAATCAGAGGTTCTGGGGCTCTGAGAATAGATGGGATAGTGCCTCACTGATCCCATGCACCCAAGCCTTCTCATATGTCTTAAGTTTACACACCCTGCTGATGGCAAAACCTGCAGCAAAACATATTCACTTTCTTCTTGCCTTGTTCATCCTCTCTGAAGTGTAAAGAACAGGGTTGGGAAAGAAGGAGACTGTGGGCACTGAGGACGGACTGCAGTGGTTCTGCAGGATGGCTTCTGTGGCTTTACTGCCTGTGAAACTTTGCTTGTACAAACAGACATCTTTAAAGATGCGTTTCATTTAGTGTATGTGAGGTGTATGTGAGTGTGTGTCTGTGTGTCAGTGCGTGTGTCTGTATGTGTGTGTGTCTGTGTTTGTGCGTGTTTTGCGTGTGTGTGTCTGTGCATGTGTCTGCGTGTGTATGTCTGCGTGTATCTGTGTGTGTGTCTGTGCATGTGTCTGCGTGTGTCTGTGTGTGTCTGTGCATGTGTATGCAACTTTCTTGGTCTCATGGAGTCCAGAAGACAACTTTCAAGAGTCACCTCTCTCCTTCCACCATGGGTTCTGGGAATCAAACTCAGGTAGGCAGGCTTATCCTACAAGGGCTTTTCCCCAATGAACCACCTTGGCGGCCCTGAAATATTTTGATTGTATAGGGATTTGGGGGTTCTGGGGAGGACTACAAATGTACCTTCTACCCCTTCCTTCTTGTGTTGAAGACTTTGCTTTGGCCTTGGTTCTGAGCGCACAGTACATGAGCTGAGCATGGTACATGAGGGCCAAGCCACCCATGCGCAGTGAACACTGTCTGAGACACCTCTGCTCAGCTTAGAAATTATGGTAAATTATAAGTTGCAGTGTTTTTGCTGTTCATACAAGGTTTTCTTTTCTTACAGAAGCATAATTTTGGTTTAATTATGAAAAACAAGGGTTTTAAATATTTTCCTACCCTCTTTCCTCAGCATGTAATAGTTGTTTGTATTCATTTCTCTTTGGAGGTTTGTATTGTATTATAATATTTGATTTTAAAAATGACAAAGGTGCTGATTTAGTTTCATAAAAATTTCTAAATTTTGGCTTGGGATTAGGAACTGATGTATTTATATGAAACATATATTAATAACTATATTACTAAGTATAATTATAATATATAATATAAATATAATAATTATAGAACTAAAATATTAATCAAGTCTGAAAAACACTGAAGGTACTCTATATTCTATATTTTTCCATATCAACCAATATTTAATTCTTTTTGCAAAAATAAGCACAGCATTTGTTAGTATGCAAATTTTCTATAATCTCTAATAAGTAGTAAAATTAAATGTGTACCAAAGAATTATTTTCAAATAAATTTCTTTATGACTAATTTTATCATTAAGTGTTTAATTTGTATACTTATATGCCAGGGTTGAATAAAAATTATTTTTGGAAGAAAGGTACTGTAAGTGGGGAGACCTCAAGAAGCCCTGATCTACACTATACATGGTGAGACTGTCTGTGCTTGGGGAGGGGCCTGGCTATGGCTCATAGTTTTGGATGGGATCAAGTCACATGAGAAAGATCAACCGTGTGGTCTGAGGATTGAACTTTTGTATCATGGATTAGCCAACCTGGAGGTTGAACTTCTACTGTGTAGATAATCAATAAATCATTCAAGCCTAACAACTAAGTCCTCAATAAAATTCTGCCTGTGGAGACATGGGTCAGCTTGACTTGCTGGTGATACGCTGTGTGTTCTGTCATATATCAAGGCTGAGAAGGGGACAACCTGAAGACAATGGAAGCTTCACAGCTGGAGCCCCAACTTAACATTGTGAGACAAAAGACCTTCAGAAATGCCCTGGAATTAGTTTTCTGTTGGCCATCCAGTGCTGGCCATGAGGGTCTACCCTTAAGAGTTTGTTTCCCCAGTGAGACTTCCTTGTAAAAAGCTAATTTTTCATTTGCAAATGGCTACCAATTGGAGATAACTTGTGAGTTAGGCTCGGAAGCATGTGTCCACGTCTCCCTTCAGATCTAGGACATTATCTGGTGCAGGCCCTGTGCTTTATGCTACAGTCTGTGAGGTCACCTATGTGCCAGCCCTGGTATGTGTAGAAGGCCTTAATTCCTTGGTGTCCTCCATCTTCTCTGGCTCCTACACTCTTTCTGCATTCTCTTCCTTAGAGTTCCCTGAGCCCTGAGGGGAAGGATCTGATAGAGACATCCTTTTTAGTGCTGAGTGTTCCAAGGTTTCTCAGTCTCTGCATGTCTGGCTGCAGGAAGAAGCTTCTGTGATGGTGGCTGAGTGAGACATTGATCTCTTAGTAGAGCAGAATGTTTTTTAGGGGTGATTTTATTCCTATGTTCCTTTAGAAGAACAGTTGTATTTGATTTTCCACAAGTTTCCTAGCTTATCTAGTCTCAGGTTCTTGGACACCCAAGGAATGTTGAGTTTGAGTTCCATCTCACGGAATGTGCCTTAAGTCAGATATTGGCTGGTTATTCCCACAAGCTTTAGGCCATTATTGAGCCAGCATATCTGTAGGCAGGACACCATTGTAGATCAAAGGGCTTGTGTTTATTTTTGGTAATACACACCTTCCAATACTGTTAACACTAATCTGTAGGGGTGAAGGCTCTAGGTGGGTGCCAGTCCAAGATCTTGTCTTAAGCAATAGGGCCTTACTGTCAGTTTGTGGAGAGCAACCTGTAACTGTTAAAACAAACTGGGTTGTTTGGGGATTCCCATGGGACCCCTTTGGTCAAGAAATTGGTTAGATGGAATCCATTCCCAGTACTGAAGCTCCATTTGGTGATGAGAGATGTCCAACTGGGTCTGTGTCTCCCCCATTATATGATGATTTTATTTAGATTGCCTTCATATATGTACATATTATTGGATGCTTTACTGTGCTAGGTTCCCACGACCCCTCAAATGGCCCCCGGTTTTAGCTGTCTCTCCCCTTACTCCCTCTCTTGCATCCCTCTTTCCCCTTCCTATTTAATCCCCCCATTTCAGTGCACCCCCATCCCTCCATAGCTATCTGTTCTATTTCCTCTTCTTGGGAGGTACATTCCCCCCACCCCAGTCCCTTGCTTTCTGCCTATCCTTTGGGGTGATATGGATTCTAGCTTGCTTAGAAATGATTTAATAGCTAATGTCTACTTAGAAGTGAACACATCCCATATATGTCTTTCTGGGTCTCAGTTACTTCATTCAGGCTGTTTTCCCCCTAGTTCCATCCATTTGCTTGTGAATTTCATTTCTTTTAGTGGTTGAGTAATATTCCATGTGTAAATGTACTACATAATCTATTGGTGGATGTCTAGATTGTTTCCAGTTTCCGGCTATTATGAACAAGGCGGCAATGAACATGGCTAGCCAATGTATTTGTGGTAAGAAGAAGCATCTTTGTGTACATGTAGGGCAGAAATTTTTGAAAGATCTTTTAGAAGAGACGATGCTCAGAGCAGTCACTTTCACACATCTGCAGCCACTCCCCAGTTGTACTTCCACTCACTGAAAACTCTCATCAGTGTTGAGTCCAAGAGTTCCTCCTAGGCTCAGATAGCAACGCCAAGAGATGCCAGTATTGGATGAAGCCCCACATCCCTTGGTCCTCAGCCTATGACAACCCAGCCCAGTGGGATGAGCTATGAGGTTAAAATGCCAAACACAACTTTCCCCCCACAGGTACTAAATTATTATTGTTTCCCCCATGAAGTGTCAAAACTCCAGAAAAAAGAGGAAGTCTTTGATAGCAGAGTGCTCACTGTGAAGCCATGCTACACACAAAGCCACCATCCTCAACCAGTCTCAAATGCCCCGAAGCACAGTGAGGATTTGTGCTTAGCCACAGCACAGTTTCTTGTTCAAAGAAAACATCAGAAGCAAATTTTAATCCTCTGTAAGTTCTGCTCTAACTTTAAAGCTTTTTCATGAGCTGTCAGTTTAACCATTTAACTTGAGCAGTCAACTTAGCCTGGAATTCGTGTCAGGTCATATGGAAACCTAATACAAATAATATCTGAATTATTTGACCACATTATCAGGTCAAATTATCAGGCACTGGAGAACCATCATGTTGTGCGGGTGTGGGAAACGATGGGAGAAAGAGGATCATTGGTGCCCACCAGACACTAAGCATTTTGCTTATTTCATTTGCTTCTCACAACAACCTCTGTATTATCATTATGCGTAATGATCCGTGCTTTCCATTTGCCTCCGCCACCCAGGGAGATTAAAGAATTTGCCCAAAGTTATAAAAAATACAGTGAAAGTGAGGCTTTTCTGATATGAAGTCTTGTCTTTCTGGTATTTCACACTACCTGGTCTACTCTACCTATGGTTTATGAAAGTTAATGTATATGAATTTCTTCTTGATTGTTTTAGTACTCAAGATCAATGTTCTCTAAACATTTCTTCTCTTTCGAAATATTGATCTTATATACAGCATTTGATTGATGGACTTTGTAATAATGTTTTATAATCAATATATTATATTTCATAAGAAATATACCAATGTATAATTTCCAACAGTCTAGTTAATTGTCTATTCTAGAGTATATACCTAGGTTTTTTTTCAAGACAGGGTTTCTCTGTAGCTTTGGAGCCTGTCCTAGAACCAGCTCTTGTAGATCAGGCTGGCCTTGAACTTACAGAGACCCACTTCCTCTGCCTCCCGAGTGCTGGGATTTAAGGTGTGCACCACCATTGCCCGTCTGAGTACATACCTAGTTTTGCTTATATTATCTTTGAAGTAGTTTCTGTTGTGGGTATAAAAGCAGACCAAATCTATTAAATTTTTTTAAAATTTATATTTAGGCTATCTATATTTTACCTCTTGTATTTCTTTAATGTGCAAATAATAAGATATTATGAGGGAAAATGAAGGTGGGCCTTTAGAAGGTAATGAGGGAGATGAGGGTGTGGCCCTCTGAAATGTCTGTGCCTCTTGAGTGATGGTAACTGTTTCCTCTGCTACCATCGTATTACTGTAAACATAGTTTATAGTTGTAGCTGCCTCCTAGAGATGTGTGTAGTGATAGTTCATTTGTATTTTAATAAGTAAAACTTACCTAAAGATCAGAGAGTAAAACAGCCACCTTGGACAGTCTTACAGACCAGGCAGTGGTGACACACACCTCTAATTTCAGTAGCCACACTAGTTTGCCATAGAAACCGGGTGGTAATGGTGCACGCCTGTAATTCCAGCACTGGAGAGGAATACAAGATGGGAGGA
Organism: Ellobius talpinus; assembly: GCA_001685095.1. Lineage (NCBI taxonomy): Eukaryota > Metazoa > Chordata > Mammalia > Rodentia > Cricetidae > Ellobius > Ellobius talpinus. The sequence goes on from LOJH01009877.1 coordinate 23,773, forward strand.
GAAAGCTCTCAGACAGTCATTCTGAGGATTCCTGGAGGCAGGATCACCATTTTGCATTGAGGTAGAGGTTAAGAGCCAGTGGTTGGCTATTTTGCTTTTCTGATCTTCAGGGTGAACCCCAATATCTGTCTCTGGGTATTAATTGTGCTACAGATGTGTACTTTCCACCAGTCATTAGTGGCCTCCAGTAAGGTTCATGGTTACTGTATTGATAAGTGTTTTTATTGATTAAGCCAGCCAGTTTCCTGAATAAGACAGTGCTCTATCTAGAGGTTGTTGGTTGCCCTTTGTGCTCCTGGCATTGTCCTTTACTATTCCTGACCAGGACTCCTAAATTGACGTCATCTTAGCCCATACACTCTTGAACAGGCCAGCTCGCCTTGAAGTGCATTCGGGATCACTAATGCTTCCCTCTAGAAATGGATTCCCTTTACAATTAGTTGCCTGATTTGGAGGCTTATCTTTTTTTCCCCCCAGGCTATTTCTATGGAGCCCAGAGTTGCCTCAAGTGTGTGATGCTCCTGACTCAGCCTGCCTAAGTATGGGAGCTACAAGCGCTAATTACTGGTGCCTAGCTTCACACTGAGGCTTTCCCCTATCCATAAACTCTCAGTTTTACGCTTCTCGCTTAGGTGATGTGCCTGGCACTAAACACAGAATTAGACAAATACTTCTGGGGTGAATAAACAATGACTTGTGGCGGAGGAAAGGGGAATGTAACAGGATGTCTGACAAACAGCACAGAGAGGAGTACCTGCTTTCTCAATGTTCAGAGTGATTCGAAACAGCCTTTAACCACAAGGAAAAACCAGATGTCATTGTGATTCTCAAACATGCAACTGTCGGAAAGCTTTGCAGCCATTTAGAAATTTTATTATGTTTTAAAACAAATGAGAGAGGCAGAGTGACAGATGGGGAGAGAGAGACAGAGAGAGAGAGA
>LOJH01009878.1:0-27635 GCA_001685095.1 Ellobius talpinus
GACAGGGTTTCTTTGTGTAGCCTTGGCTGTCTTTCTTAGAACTAGCTCTGTAGACCAGGCTGGGCTCAAAACCACAGAGATCCTCCAGCCTCTGCCTCCCGAGTGCTGGGATTAAAGACATGTGCCACCACTACTTTGTAGTATTTTTTTTATAGGCAGGATGTAACTTTTATAGTCCTTCCTGCCTTATCCTTCCAAATGCTGGGATTACTGGTGTGCTCTTACCATAACTAGCCATGTTTATATTCTTTTTCTTTATGGATGCAGGGTCTTACTGTATTGTCCTGACTAGCCTCACACACTTGGCTATGTAGCCCAGGCTGGCCTTGAATTTACAGCAATCCTACAGCCTTAGCCTCCTGAGTGCTAGAGTCACAGGTATGTCCCGCCATACCCAGTTTCATATTTATGGTCTTAATACCCCTAATTTTTATTGTAATTTTAAAGTAGGTTTTAGTAGAACTTGCTGTAAAGGTGTAAGTTATGGAGGTGTTGGACCTGTAGTTAATGTCAGCCGGACGTCCTATAACGTTCTTATTTGAGATGCACAGGGCTTTGTGTACTTCATCTCAAAGGAAGATGTCTGTAGAATTACTTAAAATATGTAAAAGCTGATGAATTGTTACTGTTTTTGAGTTAGTACAAGTCATATCTTCACAGAACTGACAAGAATTCTTTGAGATAATTTATTTTTGCTAATTTTAAAGTAAAATACAATGTTGTTAAAAACTAGGGCTTAAACTGGTTAAATGAATAAGGTAACATGGTATGTCAGGTCTCCTGGTTAGTGTTCTTTTCATTACATTTTTTTTCATTTTGGTTATTATGCTCTAGTATTGGTATCTGTATGTGTGTTGTGTGTGCATGCATACATGTCTATGCGTATGCTCATACATATGTATTTGGTAATACTGGGGATTGAACTTGTTTCCTCATGAATATTAGTCAAGCTATACCACTGAGCTGTATTAGGAGCCCTTTGTTTCTTATTATTGAACAGAAATAATGTATTTATTCAATAAGAACAGAAAAATGTAGTTTCAGTAATTTACCTTAATAGTGTGTATTCAAATATTAGACATTTGATGAAATTCTGAAGCAGTGGAAGGCATTTGAATAGAAGTACTGTAATAATCTTTGCTAATGGGCAGATAATCTAAAGATTAGTTTAGTTTACTTAATGCTATTGTACTTATGTTTATGCTGCTATTTGCTGTTGGAATTTTTTATTCTATGTTAAAATATTGCTTTATCTTTATGGTTGTTCATTTTAGGTTTCTAAAGCTCATAATTACTTGTTTTTTATTTTATGTATTTTTACCTTAAGTATTTTTGGTCCCATTAGTAGCCAGCCTTTCGCTGCATCCATGTAGTAGGTATTGTTACTGATGCAGTCTGTAATCACCATTCTCTTCTTTGATTGTGTCTATGTGTAATTCTTTAATCTGTTTTAGGATGGCACTGTAATTGCACCCTCTAGGCCATTAGGTGATGCCCTAACAGTCAGCGAGGCAGAAGCAGATCCTGGAGATGGCCCGTGCAGGACTGATGGGAGCAGTGGAGATGCTTCTCGGCCTAGTAGTGACAATGCAGATGTAAGCATTGATCTTCTAAGTCTGTATTTTCTTGCATTCTCCTCACAGTCCCTTTCTTAAGTTATGTGCATTCAAAATGTTATCTTTTATAGTAAGGGTTTTTATATAGCAATTTGATGAGCAAAGTTCTGAACATTGGTAAATGTGAGCTTTTAATTCCAGAGGTCACTTTTCCCTCAGGCATTCATTGCCAAGTGTTTCTTGTAGGGATGGAATTTCCCAGCAGGCTGCTTGTGGATTGAGAAGCTAATGCCTGTGCTTTTTTGCTCAAATGAGAGGCCAACTGTTGGTATCTTTAAGAGCATGTTAATATTCCAATTGTGGTCAGAATGACTCAGTCTTGAATCATGAGGCACTTTGCCATGACAAAGAGAAGTGGCCTTTATCCTGTTAGACTCCAGCTACTAGCCTGGATTTACTGACAGCTTCGTCCTGATTCACACAGATATTACCAGATGAATACAGGTTTTTTTTATAAAAAACATGTTATATTGAATATGGTATAGAGCCATAATTTCATGACTATTAAAAGCTAAATCAAAAAAGAAACAAAAACAAAAACAAAAAAAAGCTAAATCAGGCAAGCATGGTAGCACATAAACTTTAATCCTAGCATTTGGAAGGCAGAAACAGGAGGATCTCTGTGAGTTCAAGGCTAGCCTGGTCTGCATGGAGAATTTCAGGCCTTCCAGGGCTTCATTGTAAGACTCTGCCTCCAAAACAAAAAAGAAAAGAAAAAGGCTATTAGCATTGCTTATGCAACATTATATATAGTATATGCTGATAGGTGTAGAAATAGTTCATCATCTCCTCTAAGGACGATGAGGTCATAGTCTGAGGGTAGTGTTTTGTGTCTATGGGCAATGGAATCAAGTCAGTGAGTTGTGACTGTTTTTAAGACAAGCACAGCACATTAGGGTGCTATGTGTGTAGAAGAGGTGCTGCAACTCATGACTTGTGTACACACGAGTACTGGTGAACAGTGTAATGTTTCTGCATTGCTAAAGATGAGGAACTGAGAGCTGTGGTCTAAGCTATTACCTAGGCTACCTTTGAGGCTTGAATCACTGATTCAGTTTCTCAGGCAAGGAAAATTTAAGAACTTTTTTCTTTTTATTTTTTATTTTTGAAAGATGACAATGGGGGCTGGAAAGATGGCTCAATAGTTAAGAGCACTGGCTGCTCTTCCTAAGAACTGGGTTCAGTTCCCAGTACTCACAGCTCGCAGCTGTTTGTAACTCCATTTCCAGGGTTTCTGACACTCTCACATAGACATATATATATTGATGCAGGCAAAAACACCAATGAATGTAAAATAAAAATAAATTATTTTTAAAAAAAGATTATGATAAGGTTTTTAAAAGTTTGATTCTTCAAGAAAAATTATAGCTAATATTTATCAAGTATTATACTACAATGATGATAAATATTAATATTTTTATATTAGTTAATTCTGAAAACATCTTTATGAAATATTGCTGTCACTTTACAAAAGAAAAATCTGAGGCCAAAGGGAAGCCATGTAGTAAGTGATTTGCTTCCACCACACACAAGGCTGATCCCCAAAAATATATACAGAGGTACTGATACATGAGAACAAATTTTTTTTAAGAGAGTGAAGGTTAGAACAACCTAAAATATCAGGACTGTGGGTGAAAGGCTAGAGTTGAAATGAGACAGATTGGAGGCCGGTGTGAGGGCTGCCCCTGCTTGTCCTAGTAGCATGGCTTAGGTCTATCTGCCCTCTGGTTTGTGATGCCGTACTGTTCTTCTGCCTGCTGTATGATTACCTGCTGTTAACCACCATGTGGGCATTCGGAGCAAGTGGTATGGATGAGAAATTGGAATTTTATTTTGTATTTAAGGAAACGTTACAGTCAAAATCTGTGCTTCTCAAATACAGATTTATAAGATGGAGTTAATTGACGAGTGTAGAATTAGGCATTACAACAAATTAATTCTGACATATAATTGGTAAGAATTAGAATAAATAGTGTCCTAGTTAGGATTGCTATTGTTGTGTTGAAACATTGTGACCAAAAGGCAAGTTGGGGAAGAAAGAGTTTATTTGGCTTACACTTCATATCACCACCATTCAATACTGAAGGAAGTCAGTCCAGGAACTCAAAGGCCAGAACCTGGAGGCAAGAGCTGATGCAGAGGCCATAGAAGGGGTGGGGTGTTTTTTACTGGCTTGCTCATTGCTTGCTCAGGTCTCTTATAGAACCCAAAACTACTAGCCCAGGAATGGCACCACCCACAATGGCCTGGGCCCTCTCCTATCAATCACTAGTTAAGAAAATACCCTGTAGACTTGCCTGCAGCCTGATCTTATGGAGGCATTTTCTCCATCGATATTTCTTTCTCTCAGATGACTCTAGCTAGCCAGGACAAATAGTAAAATGTTTCACTAAAGTATTTAGGCTCTATCATGTATACATAGTCAAGAAGCACTATCAGAAATGTCAGTGTAGGAAACAAATTGGGATAAAGAGATGGAAATGGGGTGGGGAGGATATCTGTAAGAAAAGGAGACTGGCTTAGTAGGAATTTAAAAGATGTGTGTTGAATGGTTAACAGTTACCATTTAGTGAATGCCTACTCTGTGCCAGAGATTATACTAATGATTTGAGATACTTTTTTTTCTTGCTTTTTTATTTTTTAAATATTTATTTATTATGTATACAATATTCTGTCTGCATGTATGNCCTTCGGAAGAGCAGGCAATGCTCTTAACTGCTGAGCCATCTCTCCAGCCCCTTGAGATACTCATTTTATTCTGACAATATCTTAAGTAGTACTACCATTATATAAAGAAACTAGAAACAAACAAATATTGTGAAAACCCTGAGAAATAATGTAATTCAGAGTTACCTGCTGAACACATAGCAAACTTGTATAATTCCCACAAATTTGTTTAATTTAAACTGACACGTTTTAGACTAAAAGCAGCTTATGAATTTCCATATTCCTTTGAACTGTACCACGGTAAGTTTGGAGAGATTAGTCTTCTGAGTTAGTATTTTTGGTTTGTAAAATTTGTTCTCTGTGTGTGTGTGTGTGTGTGTGTGTGTGTGTGTGTGTTTGTATCTGTCTGGTGGGAACACATTCACGTGTGCATTTGGGTGCAAAAAAAGTCAGAAATCAGGTCTTTCTCGTATTGCCATCCATCTTATTTTTTGAGACAAGTCTTTCACTGAACCTGGATCTTACCAGCTGGTTCGCCTGGCGAGCCATTGAGCTCCTAGGATCTGTCTGTCTTGCACCCTAGGACCAGGGTTACAGTCATCTTTGCTCAGCTTTTGCATGACTTCTGGGCTGGTGGAATAGGTATTGATCAAGCACTTCACTCACCGAGTCGTCTCCCCAACCCTCTTCTCAGTTTTATAAAATAATCTCCTGCTAGTGCTTGTGATTTTAAAAATCCCACTATTGCTCAGTTTGGTGAAGGCTTAAAAGATTGTCACAAACCAGTTTCCTCAGACGTGACTTACGTGCCATCTGCAATTCAGAGTATCTGTTTCTGTTTTCTTTCTTTTTTAAGATCTATTTATTTATTATGCATACAGTTCTGCCTGCATCATGTATGCCTGCCCACCAGAGGAGGGCATCAGATCTCATTAAAGATGGTAGTGGGCCACCATATGGTTGCCAGGAATTGAACTCAGGTCCTCTGGAAGAACAGCCAGTCCTCTTAACCTCTGAGCCATCTTTCTAGTTCCCTGTTTTAATTTTTTTTTTTAAAATTTATTTTGAAAAGTTCTTCATAATTCTTAACTGTATAGAAGTTCATTGAAATGGTAGACTCTGGGTCTAGATGATCTTGCTATATGATTTTCTTATTTGCAAGTATTTTAATCATAAACCTTTATTAAGATAAAAAGTTGTCAGATGTATTTAAAAATAGAGAGAAAGTAAAAAGAGCCCCATCACACCCTCATAATCCAGTCTCAGCTCAAAATTGCTGTCTGTGACTCTGGATCCTCACATCTCAGACTATTTCGTTAATGTGGCCTTAAGAGGTGCGATACTCTAAAACAGAACTTCACTACTATCAAACCTTATGAATTAACACTTTCTCACATATAGTTGGATTACCCTAATTGCCTTATAAGGATCTGTTTGTATTTTGTTTATTTGGTTTGTTTTGTGGTGCCAGGTATCAAACCCAGGACTGTGATGCTTGAGTCCCTCATTAATACAACCCCAGTTCTAGTTTGTTGATTTGAATCAAGATCCCAGCAGGGTCTTTATAGCCTTTGGGTGATACGTAATTCATCACCTCCTTTCTTTTCTCTCCCTTCTCCTCCCTTCTTTTTCTTGATATATTTTGTTTGAAATAAATTGGGTCATATATCCAGTTAAATAGTCCACTTTCTGACTGTCTTTTCATAGTGTTTTATAACTTGTTCCCCTATCTTTGTTTCCTGAAACAAATTTAGAGCTAGAGTATTGGTCAGATTAAGGTTTAGTAGTTATTGTTTAGTGGAAGCAATTCATGGGTAGTACTGGATGCCTCTCTTCCTGTCACACCAGGAGGTGAGTGGCTGTTTAAGGTGTTAGTGCTTGATTTTTTTTTATTATAAAGTTCCCTATCAGTCTGCTGTATAATTTTGTTTTTACATCCCTTCTAGGGTCAAAATGCCTAGATCCTTTGATTAGTTAGGTCTTTAAAAAGCATAGTTTGTTTCTTTTCTATATGTAGTAGCTGAAAGATTAGTTCACCCTAAAATGGAGCTTGTGTGAAAATGCAACATTGTGATACTTTCCTGGGGACAGTTTCCATCACCCCATACAGAGAGGCAGAGGCAAGCCAGAGACTTGCTTGGTGAATCAGCTTATTGAGTCTGCTTACAGATGATTGGGTGACTCAGGCCGTTGCACCACCAAATAAGCCTACCCCTGCCTTCTTAATGACTCAAGGAACCTGTATTGTGGCAGTCCTTTGCACGGCTTGCAAGCAGTGACACCACAAAGAGCTATGCCTGTGTCCCAGCAATTTGGTTTTGCTGATACTATCCTCACACAAAGACCGTCAGAGTGCTCTAAATTTCTTCTGAGTTTCCTGAGCCTCCTCAGTCCTTGTTTCCCCCAGGAGGGACATTTCTGTTTGAGGGAATGGCTACATTGCATGCAGGATAAACACTTCTCCTTGACTTTTTTCAGAGTCCAAATTCTTAAGAAATTCCGAAGTTGACTAGTGAGGGTTGTACAACTATGGTTGTAATATTTTTGAACTTACAGTTGCTAATGTGAGCCATCAGTACTAATGTGAATAATCTGATTTTGGTCACTGGGAGAGAGGTAGAGATAGTTTGATAAGGCATAGGCTAAGAAAGATGATAAAGTTAGAGTTTTATTTGAAATAATAAGTTTGAGGTATGGAATATGTTCATAGTCGTGAACAAGATAAGTTGCTTCTAGGCTGAAGATTAGATGAACCAGTTTCAGTGGTCCTGTATTATTTTCAGTATTAAATAGAAAAGCTGACAGAATAAGTGACCGACTAGAGGCAGGAATAAGAATAACAGGCACGTATTATATAAAGGATGCTTCGTTTTAAATACACATCAGCAGTGCAGAACTTTCTCCCTTACTCATTTTCATTTGTTGCTTTCTGAAATGAATTGGTACATGTGTGTATGTGTTCTCTTTTCATTAGAGTCCCAAGAGTAGTCTGAAAGAAAGAATTTATCTAGAGGAAACCCCAGAGAAAAGTGAAGGAATTCAGGACACTGTGAGTATGACATCTATGCAGTGTGTGTTGTCTTTGCTTTTTGTTTTTCAGTTTGCATGTTTGGGGAGTGAATACAGCTGAGCACCTGCTGGCAAGTGTATCATAGCTGAGCAGTGCTAGGAAGGTCTCATTCAAGTGCTGTTCCAGGAGGGAGGGTGTGAAAGATTGGAATAAGTAGGAAAGAAGTTCATAGCATTATTAGTGTGTTGTTATGACATAATATATCATAAAATTTACTATTAACTATTTTTAAAATATAAAAGCAAGTATATTCATATTGTTTTGCAACTATCACCACTTTATGTCTCCAGAGTATTTTGTGTTCCTCAATTAAAATTTGGTGCCCATTGAATGTTCAATCCCTGTATCTGCTGTCTTCAGCCCTGGCAGTCACCATACTTTCTGTTTTCGTGACCTGTTCATGGGAACAGAATCATATCATATTTTTTCTTTTGTAATTGACTTATGTCAAGTAGCATGATGTCTTCAAGTCTGTCATTGTTGGAGCATGTTCCAGAATTGTCTTCTCTTTTAGGACTGAATAATACTCTTCTCCTGTATCCTCTTGGTGCATATATTAAGCAGAATGTAATATATAGACATAAGGAATTTAAACCCCTCCCATGTTTGTGCTCACTCATACCTTTGTGATACTTCCAGCCCTTTTGGATATCTACTTAGATGTGCAATTGCTGGATTTTCAAACTCTTTAGTAAGATTAAAAATACTCATTTGTATTGTGTATGTGTATGATGTTGAATCCGTATATCCTTCCACCTTTCCACGCTCAGGTTCTAGGCTGTGTGTCAAGTGTATTTACTTTCTGAGTTCCCAGTGGCCCTGGATTTTACATACTCCCAACTGGATGCTTTGGCATTATGATTTTATTTGATATTTTAAATGTTTCAGTGTTTTGCTAGCATGTATTTCTATGCACATATGTGCAGTGCCTGCAAGTGGCCAGAAGAGGGCGTCAGAACCCCCTAGAGGTGGTGGTTGTAGCCCACCATGTGGATACAAAACCTGAACCCAAATCCTCTGCAAGAACAGAAAGTACTCATTAACTGCTGAGTCATCTTTCCAGCCCTATGACTTTAGTTTTTAATAAATGTTCTTGAAGTTTTATTGTAAAAGACTTAACAGAATTTCCTGATATTATTAGCAACATGTTCTGAGTAGTCAAGAGACATCAGTAAGTTACAAAATGAAAATTTGACCATTGTTGAAAATAAATGTCTATTGTTTCACTTAGTTTTTAAAATTTGAGGTTAGAGAAAATAAAAGCAATTTTTAAGTAGAGATTGAGTAGGGATTGGACCCTTCCCTAGAATGACCAAGGCCTTATATTTTATTCCTAGTATCACAAAAAAGAAAAAAGATGTAACCCAGTTTCATGTCCATTCATTACAAGGTATAAGCATGTGTGAATGAAAAATGTTAGGACTCGCTGGGCAGTGGTGGCATACGCCTTTATTCCCAGCACTCGGGAAGGAATAGAGAGACAGGTGGAACTCTGTGAGTTCAAGGCCAGACTGGTCTATAGAGCAATTTCCAGGACAGACTCCAAAGCTACAGAGAAACCCTGTCTCCAAAAAAACAAAAAGCAAACAAAAACCAAAATGTTACAAACCAAAGTTGTGTAGTGAGCACAGATGGTTTATTAGTCCTAGGGAATGTTGACCCCTCCCTCCCCCGCTCTGCTGTCCTGAAAGCAGTCAGTGCTCTTGTGGACATTTGACTTTGAACATTTGAGAACAGATACTTTGAAAATAAAGCACTTCAAAGAAGATAATAAAATGGACCTTACTGATGAAGTGAGCCATGTGCTTGTCTGTTTTACATTGTGTCTTACTCAGAGGTGTCAGTCCCCCAGACCCAGTGAGCCTCTTCTTTCCAGTAGTTTTGTTGTATTCTATCTTTGCCTTTGATCATCAGATCGTTTTTCTGTTGCTCTTCCCTAATGCTACCAGGACACACAATCGCTCATCGGCAGTCCCTCCACCCGTGGAGCACCTCATATTATTGGAGCAGAGGATGATGACTTTGGTACTGAACATGAGCAGGTAATGGCTCTTGCTATAAAATACTAAATTATCAACTTTCTAAGATGTCTGATTTGGTAAACATTCTTTGAAGTTGAAATAAAACTTGTTAATGATGTGAGCCTAAATCTTAAAAACAAATGACTTGGGTTAGTTGCTTATTTTAGGTTTGAATAGTATAAATTAACTCTGCACACTGCAGATATGAGGTCATTTTATGAGTACTTGAATATTTCATTTTATTTTGGGGGTGGGATGTTACTGAATATGATACCTAAAAATAAACTTTACAAGTTCCAGTTATTCATTGATGGAAGGAATATGATTAGCCTAATTCTTGTCTTTTTACCCTATGGTCTTGCTAAATTCAGTGGATATTTTTTAGGAAGTTTTTATATTAGGATTTTTGAGGCAGTGTCTCCTTAGCCCAGGCTATGCTCTTAACCTCTGAGCCATCTCCCCAGCTCCCAATTTGCTTATTTTTATCTTATGTGTATGAATGTTTGACATGCATATGTGTTTGTGTACTTTATGTGTGCCTAGTGCCTGTGGAGGCTGGAAGAAGGCTCCAGAACCTTTGAATTGGAGTTAATAGACTGTTGTGAGTCACCGTGTGTGTGAGCTGGGAACCCAGGTCTTCTGCAAGAGCAGCCAGTGCTCCTAACTGCTGAGTCATCTCTCTAGCTCCCATGTCTGATTTTTTATTTAAAAACAACAACAACAAAAAAGCCCATAAGCACAAGTCCAGCACTCGGGAGACAGAGGCAGGAGAACTCTTAGTTTGTTAGCTTGGGCAGCTTTGTGAGTTCAGGCCAGCCAAGGGTTCATAGCAAGAACAAAACCAGAACAAGACAGGTTGACAGGTTAAAAAACAAACAAACAAAAACAAAAACAACTCCGGAAAAAAATGAAGAGAGACAGAAACAGGAAGGGACCTGTGACAAAACAGACCCTTCAGAGGCACTCTGCAGTGACCTCTGTCCTCCACCGAGGCCACCTCTTCAAATTCCCACCATTTCCCAGTGCATCTTCAGGTGGGCACTAAGCCCTCAACACATGAGCCTGTGGAGGACATTCTAGGCCAAAACTGCAGCAGGAGGTCAAGGGAAGTTCTGATGGTGTGTTCAGCTGATCTTACAGTACAACTTTTAATTATCAAGAGTTACTGACGTACAACCATTTCTTCTTCTAGATCAATGGGCAGTGCAGCTGTTTCCAGAGCATTGAACTGCTGAAATCGCGCCCTGCTCACTTGGCTGTTTTCTTGCACCATGTAGTTTCACAGTTTGACCCTGCAACATTGGTAATATACTTTATAGTTCACATGATTCAGGTTCTGCATAGTGATTCATATGCTGGAGAACTTTTCATCTGTAAAATGAATAGACAGACTTTTTTCTAAACATATAGGGATAGGCATGCAAGACACTTCAAATGTTATTAATTAAATTACTACCCTTTGTGTTTTTTTCACTGTGTCTTTTTCCATTTCTTTCTCCATGACAGCTCTGTTATCTCTATTCAGACCTGTATAAGCAGACCAACTCCAAGGAGACTCGGCGTGTCTTCCTTGAGTTTCATCAGTTCTTCCTGGACCGATCTGCAGTAAGTTAACAAGTTAATGCTAGAATCTTTCCTTCAGTGCATTCATTGTCTTAGTGACCTTGATTCCTGTCCCCTAACCATGCTGTTTCAGCATCCATATTATTATCTCAGTTCTTGATTATGCTTGGCTGGCTTAAAAGTAATCTAAATTAGTTTTGGATATATGAATTCTTACAATTGATTTTAGGGAATATATGTGTATATGCGTGTATGTGTATGTATATATGTATATGTGTGTATACACATATATGTACATATACATACACACATGTATATTTGGAAATTTATATGTGTATGATTAGAATGGGGGCTAAAAAAGATAATATAAATGATAAACATATGTATTAGAACCCAAAGGATAATGCTTGGATAATTGAATTCTGAGTGACCCCCTTGAACATTAGAGATACAAATTTAACTAAAAAGTGGTGGAAAAGGTCACGCACTGAACTCAATGATAACAGCACTTTGTTTTATCAGTAGCAATGCGAGGGAAGTGGCTCAGTAAGTAAAGGGCTTGGTACAAACTCATGAAGACCCGAGTTTGATCCCCACATCCACATGCAAAGGCAGAGACAGGGAGATCCTGGGGCCTTGCTGGCCATCTAGCCAAGCCTTTGAGCTCCAGGTTTGGTGAGAGATTCTGTCACAAACAGTAAGGTAGAGAATATTTGACCTCCACTCATGTGCTTTTTATGCATAGTACGCGTGCGTGCACATGCATAAACATACACACACACACAATGCTAGTAAGGTTGTTTATTTTATAAGTCTTTTATTTTTAAGCTTAATTTTATCATTAGCATTACTAAGTAAGGGTAAATAATAGCTCATAGTACTTCTTTGGATGGTCTTATTACTTGCCCTTATCCCTTCACTTTTTTTTTTTGGTTGATCTTCAAAAAAAAATGTTTCCTTTGTATATGTGTGTGCACATGCATCTGCATGTACATGTGGAGGCCAGAGGTCTACATCAGGTGTCTTTCTCTACTGCTTTCACCTTATATTTTGTTATAATTAAATTTATTTATTGGTTTGTTGGTGTGTGGGCACACTTGTGCTGAGATGTGAACAGGGAGGTCAGAGGGCAGTCTGCAGGAGTCCCTTCTTCCACAGTGTGTGTCCCAGAGATTAAATTCAGGTTTAGGCTTGGTTGAGTGCCTTACTGTGTAGCAGTATCCCTGGTTCATCACCTTATTTTTTGAGAGCACGTTTCTCACTGAATCTCAGCTCAGTGAGGTTAACTAGAGATTAACTGAGATTAGACTAACTGACCAGTGTGTTCCAGGGATCCTCTTGTGTCTTCCTCCTCATAGCTAGATTGTAGTCACACACCTCCATGCCATCTCTCCAGTCATCCCTCCCCTCCCGTTACTTACCCCCGTTATTTTTGCACAGGGTTACAGGCAGTCATGCATTCAGTATGTCACTGAAGGTGACCTTGAACGTACTCTCTTGCCTCTATTTCCCAGTTGCAGGGATTAAAGCATGGTTTTATGAGATGCTGAGATGACACCCATGGCTTTCTGAGTGCTAGGCAAGCACTCTGCCATGTTTCCAGCCCTCGTCCTTACATTTGATCCTCTTTAGATGACTGCTTCAGTCTCTCTAATCTCCATCACTTCCTCTCCTAGGATTTTCTCACCTGAAGACTTTGATTTTTATTTACATGTATATTTATTGTCTATGTGGGTATGTGCCAACTGTGTGCCAATGACTGGATTCCAGAAGAGAGGGTCAGGCCCTTAGCTGAACTCTGGTCCTCTGTAAGATCAGCAAGTGCTCTTAAACCACCGAGCCATCCTTCCAGTCCAGCCCTGACCTTGCTGTTTTCCTGGAAAGTGTGTAAAACAGTGGTTCTCAACATTCCTAATGCTGTGACCCTTTTAACACGGTTCCTCCTCTTGTGGTGACCCCCAACTGTAAAATTACTTTCCTTGCTACTTCATAACTGTCATTTTGATACTGTTATGAATCAATGTAAATATCTGATATGTAACCCCTGTGAAAGGGTTGTTCCTCCACCCTCCCTCCAGGTTGAGAACTGCTGGTATAGTGTGGAGAGAAAGAAAATAAGTGGATATAGCGGCTACTTCCATCATACTGTATATCTGCCCGTTTGCTGCTTATGATTCGTGTTAGCATCAAAGAATAAGAAAAATCCATATTAACATGCTGATTCTTCTTTTATATGACAAATCATAATTATTTCATCTATATCCATATATATGAGTTTTTATTTTATTTGTGTTGCTGGGAATTAAATCTTTGTCTTGATATGCCAAGAAAGGCTCTATTACTGAGCTATATCGCCACCCCACATGTCCATTTTGCACTCGTGCTAAAAATGCTTTTCTCTTTTTTACTGTTTTTCACATCTTTCCTTTTTCCTTTTCCTTGAAACAGGGTCTCATGATAGTCCAGGCAGGCCTTGGGCTTCTAGATTCTTCCATCTGATTCCCAAATGTTGGGATTACAGATATTCATGAACATGTCTTGCCATATCACTTTTCTTAAAGTGAACATAAGGGGCCAATGAGATGGCCCACTCAGTGGGTTAACTGCTTGTTGTGAAAGTATAAGTACCTGAATTAGATGTTTGCACCCACATAAAAAGCCATGCATGGCTGTGAACACTTGTAATCCCAGGGCTAGGAGGGAAGAGGTGGTGACAAGGGTCCCAGGGGCTCTCCAGCCAGTCAGTCCAATGGAATCAGCAAGAACCAGGTTCAGTGATAAGCCCTGTCTCAAAAGAGGAAGACTAACATTGGCCTTCACAGAGTCATGCCTGGGCAAGCAGACCCACCCACCCACATGTGCACACACCGCATACACACACAAAGTAAATAATGTAAGCATCTCATAATACTTTAATACTGACTTATTTTCAAGTTTAAACTTCAGATCTTTACAGGAATTATTTAAATTTAGGAAGTATATGACTTTAATAAGTGTTAAGTATGAAATTACTTCCTCTGAATACAAAATAATAAGATTTTCTTTCAAACTGTTGGGTGAAGAACATTTCAGTCTGATAATGTGACCAAAGTCTACATGCTTCTTACTGGGAGAGTCCCTGCATAGAAAGAAATTAATTCAAAGATAGTTGCCTTCATTCTACAGCAGGAACTACAAATGGTTACTAGAGATTTTAACTTAAAAACTCAATGTGACATCCAGTACTCCCTCATTGAGATTTCTAAACATTCACCTAAGAAAATTATGAGACTGGCATGATCTTTTGGATAATATTGAGATTCAGAAATGAAAATCATGCTTGCATATGAGTCAGTTTTTCCTGTGTAATATACACATAGCTTAGGTTTTATTTGTATTTTTCAAATAGTGTATAACTGATTATATTGACCAGAGTTTCTAGTAAGCCAATGTCAGATATTTATTTGGAGTAATACGGAAGCATTTGTTGTGCTGTGTAGTAAAATGACTATAGCTATTTCCTTCATAGCAGAACACCGGGAAAGAGTTTGTTTCTGTGTTAATTAATAGACTAGTCCAGGGCTATGACACTTCGCTGCATGAGGCTGGATTATGAAACACACCTTCAAAAACTTACACACGTTCTTCTGCATACCACGGAAGTCTATGGTGCTGTTTTAACTTTCCTTTGCATTCTGTTTCAGCATCTGAAAGTTCCCGTTCCCGAGGAAATCTCACTGGATCTAGGTAAGTTTGGAGCATTCACATCAAGATGATTAACATCTCCATAGAAATGTAACTTGCTTCTGTTCCAATATTATATTTGTTAGTCTGTTTAGACAGAGCAAATCACATGAATTACAGCAGAAAGAGAGTCTACTACATTGAAAAGATGAACTCTGAATTCTGACAGGAAGTATGTTAACTGTACTAAGTAACTTGTCTGGTGTGTTAAGTTCTGTGTGTACTATGTAATGTCTCTGTGTCATTAGGATCAGATCTCATAGAGTTTAGATCAAATAATTCCTTTTCTTTGTGCAGAAAAGAGAAGACCCGAGCTTATTCCTGAGGACCTGCATCGGCACTACATTCAAACTATGCAGGAGAGAGTCCATCCTGAAGTTCAGAGGCATTTAGAGGATTTTCGGTAAGTTTGTGTTAGATAAAACTTGATAGACTTCCTGGGCAGAGGTGGCGTACACCTTTAATCCCAGCACTTGGGAGGCAGAGACAGGAGGATCTCTGTGAGTTCAAGGCCAGCCTGGTCTATAGAGAGAGTTCCAGGACAGCCAGGACTACATAAACCTTGTCTCAAAACACCATAACAAACAAAAACAAACAATATATTTCTTATTGTTCTAAATAGGAAAAAGTTATATAAAATACTACATTCATTACTAGGTAAACTATATGGTCTTATCCCTTTTATTAAACATAATAGGCACCTGAAAATATGGTTGGATAAGAGAGAGCTAAGAGTCTACAGTCTCCATTCATGCTCTTTCAGGAGTCAAGTTCAGTGCTATATCTGTGCTGTGTTCCTTCAAGAAATGTGTCTCTTGCTTTGACCACCACTAGAATCCCATCTGACTGGGTCTCGAGGAAACATGACATTTTACCTGTCCTAGAAACTTGTAGCTAGGACTGTCTAGACAGCTAAAACAAGATGTTTTGTTCTCTGCTAGCTGAGATTTCCCCCCAAACCCTTTTAGACAGAAACGTAGCATGGGACTGACCTTGGCGGAGAGTGAGCTGACTAAGCTTGATGCAGAGAGAGACAAGGACCGGGTTACTCTGGAGAAGGAGCGAGCATGTGCGGAACAGATCGTTACTAAAATTGAAGAAGTATTGTAAGTGAAAGAACTATGTGCGGAAATGCTGGTTATGCTTTGAGCACATCTCACTGTCTGGCAGGTTGTACATGTTGAGCTATTTGTCATAACACTTGGAAACAGTATTTTTTCTTGGTAATTTAAAGTTCTTGCCTTCTTTGAGTGTTGGCTAATGCATAACACCAAACTTGTAATTCTTGATCAAAGTCAGGTGAACACTTTCACTGCTAAATTCATAGGCTTTGGAAATACTTGTTGCTGTAAAGCATGTGAAACTACAACACAGCTGTGAAATCGTGTGGGTCCTTTGGGGATTAGAGTTCTGTCGATATTTTATTCTAGATGTAGCTGGGACCCAAATCATTTAGTTCTTTTCTGTTGTTTCAGGTCTCTGATTAAATGTGTTTCTCTGTTTTGTTTTTTGTTTGTTTTGATGGTACTGAACCTTGTACCATACCAGGCAAGCACTCTGCCCCTGGGTTGTAGATCATCTTCAGATGTATATATTTCATCTTAAAATATATTTATTTTTAGGATGACTGCTCAGCCTGTGGAAGAAGAAAGGAGGTAATAGAATCTTACCCCACTAGAGCTATTTTCTATCTACTTTAAGCAACAATTTCTTTTAACTTCTGTAGGTTGTCAGCTCCCTCTGGTGGCCTGTATTTTGTTTGACTAGCACTCTAG
This sequence comes from Ellobius talpinus, assembly GCA_001685095.1. Taxonomy (NCBI): domain Eukaryota; kingdom Metazoa; phylum Chordata; class Mammalia; order Rodentia; family Cricetidae; genus Ellobius; species Ellobius talpinus. Next base: position 16,436 of record LOJH01009878.1, read on the forward strand.
TGTCATGGATAGAATCAGTTTCTGTGCGCATATCTTTAGTTTCTGCCTTAATTAATTTCCAGCATTGGGGCTCTAGAAATCATCTCTTTTTTCTGACCCTTCTTCCCACATCAGAACTCTTATTTTACTTAACCATTTCTCCTCCAGTTCCACAATGCAGTATGTGATTCTCATGTACATGAAGCATTTGGGAGTAAAAGTGAAAGAACCTCGAAACTTGGAGCACAAGCGGGGTCGAATTGGATTCCTTCCAAAGATCAAGGTAAGTCTGGGAAAATGATAAGAGTGCTACTTCTTCACATTTGGTTACAGTGTTTACAAACTAGCTTATTAACACTAAGTAATAGGTCTAATTTGTTCTCTAAATAGACAAGTGAGAAATCTTGTGAAATACATATATAAGCTTATTATCATTAGATAATGTGAAAAGAGTTCATACGCCTGCCATCGACAACATAGTGCGTTGTGCCTCAGGGTGCCTGTCTCAGTTCATAATATCTTGGTTTTATTTAATGTTTGTTAAATTGTAAAGACCTATGAAGGCCAGCATGTTCTTCATTAGTATGCCCGCAGTTTTTAGCACGATGTCTTCAAATATTATGAAAGTGATAAGTGGATGGACAAATGTTGTAAAACAGTCTCCTGACAAATATGTAAATTTTTGTCAACAAGCTTTTGGTAAAATTATCCTCTTTTTTCCCCCCTAAAAGTATTGTTTCTGTTGAAAAGTTTTGAAAGCTGGGCATGGTAGTTACAATCTGTACTACCAGTATTTGTGAGGTATAAGCAAGAGGATCCAGCCTAGACTACATCAGATGCTGTCTCAAACCAAAAGATACAAAAATAAAAAACAAGGCATCTTGAGTGTGAGGTTTACATATGACTTGCCAAGGTCCAGCAGTGCTTATTAGTTGTATTTCACCAGTTCCTGTCAACTAACCATCAGAATCACATTACTGTATTTGAAAGCAACAACAAAACTTACTGTTTGATGTCTCTTATCTTATTGTACCTCAAATTTAGCAAAGCATGAAGAAAGATAGAGAGGGCGAAGACAAAGGGAAGCGAAGAGGATTCCCCAGCATTTTGGGACCCCCAAGGAGACCAAGCCGCCATGACAACAGTGCAAGTATGTTGACACTTGAAACATTGTTCCTGCTGCCATTACTCAGAAGTTCATTTGGCCAGGATGCATTGCAGGAGGTGGTTGCTCTGGAGATAATGCTGCTGATGCTCCCTTCAGTGCTATTCCTAAAATAAGTTCCCATGTATTGCTGTATTAATTGTTGTAAACATCTTCATCAGTGACAGTGTGCCATTCACGACTGTCACGACTTACTTTCTAATTCTGGTTTTATACATATGTTTTACGTTATGTTGGTTAAATTTGAGGGGGGGGAAGTTTTGGGCCAGGGAGCTAGGGAGCTATATCTGTAGACCCAATGTTGAAGGTTAAAAAATAAATTAAAAAAAAAGGCCTAATGTGGTGGCTTATATCTGTAATACCACTACTGGGGAGCCAGAGAAAAATGGATTCCTGGCCTCCTAGCCTGGCCTGTTTACTGAGTTTGTCTCAGAAAGGAGCGTGGACCTTGACTGAAGAATGGAAATGACACCTAGAGTTGTCATCTGGCCTCTACACATTCAGACTTGCACACACATGTCCATCTGCACACATGGACACAGGGACACACACACCCCTCCACCATAACTCATTTAATCTCTTTGTATTTACTTTTACTCACTCTTTGCACTTTTATAGTTTCTGCCTGTCCACTGTGTTTTTTCTGATATCCTGTCACTTCCTTCCTCAGAGAGAGAGAGAGAGAGAGAGAGAGAGAGAGAGAGAGAGACGAGAGAGAGAGACGAGAGAGACGAGGCCAGTAGACAGGACTGCAGCAGAGGTAGAAGTGTGGTACTGTGGGGAGGTAGCCAGTCCGTGCTGTACATTTGGAGATCCTGGCATGCTGGGATGACAGTGTGGCTGAGGAACAGTGATGCCACATCTCTGGACCATGAGGAGTCCTCATGCAAAATGGCAGGAGCACAGATGGGGAAGCTGTGGCAGGTAGAGGAAGTCTTCAGAAAGAGGGAAAGGAGATGGAGGATTTCACAGTTGCTGACTTGACTTCATGCCAGAGACAGATGGATCCGTGGCCTGCTAACTTGTCCTACTTTCTGGGTTTGTCTCAGAAAGGAGCGTGGACCTTGACTGAAGGATGCCAAAAGAGTTTCGGGGATGAACTTAAATTTGGGGTTTACAGAGCCATGTGAGAATGTGTAAAGTAGCAGAAGGCACCCGAGTGTCTATAGTTTCTGAAAGTACCTGGTGTGAACAAGAGTAGTGAGCAGGATGGTCTTTGACACCTTATTATGGTGACATTGTGAAGTAGAGGGAAGCCTTCACTACCGCTGCTCTCTCCGCCTCCTCCTTTTATATCCTTTCTTCCCCTGCTCCACCCCTCTTAGTTTTCTCATCTACCTTCTTCTTCCTTTACTCCTTTATCTTTCTTTCATTTCCCCATCTTTCCATCTCCCACTCTCTGTCTGTCCCTTACTGTGTGTAATAACTGCAGACCCTTTTTCAGATATTGTCATCCGCCCCTTTCTCTCATCTCTAAGCTGATTCACTGGTGACACAGGCTGCTAACCATGGCTTTCTGTTTAGTTGGCAGAGCCATGGAGATACAGAAACTACGCCACCCGAAGCACTTATCTGCACCCTCGTCTGTGAGTCCTGAGCCTCAGGACCCTGCCAAGTTGCGCCAGAGTGGATTAGCCAATGAAGGAACAGACACTGGATATCTGCCTGCCACTACCATATCCTCTGCCACTTCAGGAGCTGCTCTTTCCCAAGAGGGAGGGAAAGAACATGATGCAGGTGAGTCTTGCTGTAGTTCTAACTTGGGGTCAAGATTTGGATGCAAGCACACTGAGCAAATACTGGAGAGACAGAGTATCTTAATTGAAACTGAATCCCAGTTTACTTTGATTTAAATAATTTAGTGTCTGCAAAGAACATATGCTGAATGATAGTTTGTAGTTTTCAAAAAATGAAAACGACATTCAAAAAAAACTTCTTGAGATGTTAGTTTTGTCCTGGGGCTGGCACACATTAATGATGCACAGATGCATGCCATTTGAAGCTTATAAGTTGCACACAGAAAGTCACAAAATTAAAAATTCACATTGGAGACTCTGGTGTGGTAGTACACCTAGAGTCTTATTCCTCAGGAGTCAGAAGCAGAAGGATCACAAGTTCAAGGCCAGCCAGGGATACATAATGAGACCCTGTTCATAAACAAAAACCAGCCACCGTTGTGTGTCAATTAATGACGAGGACATCTTGAAGACTTGTAAGAGTTAGAAATGAGGATGGTGATGCATCACACTGCTCCTTGTAACAGTGAATGATGGAACAGAAAAGAATAGGGCTTTCAGCTTTCTGCAAGAAAATGTCTTTTACGTTGAGTTGTGTATCCTAAATTATCTGCTGAGTAGGAAGAATGGATAAAGACATTTTCAGATGTATAATCTAAAGTTTACCTAAAACTCCTCAGTCCTTGAACATTGTTTGAGGCTATACTTCTGCAAGGTGAGAGAAAAAGCAGAAGTAAGTCGTGGGATTAGGGAGACAGCAGCCGAAGGCAGTGACAGGTCACAGGTCAGGGAGCCATGGCTCCAGATCAGGGCTCAACATCGCAAGCCAGGAATAGGAAGGAGACGAGAGGGGGGAGCAGGAAGATGGTTTAGTCAGTCAGGTGCCTGTTGTGCTGTTGTGAGAGCATGAGGACAGGGTTAGGATTTTCGGCAGCCACATAGAAGCTGGATGTAGCAGGACACATCTCTAGTGTGTCCGGGAGCGGGGTGTGGGAGGGGGGCGGGGGTGCAGACAGATGAATCCTTAAAGCTCACTAGCTAGCCAGTCTAGCTAGTAGGTAATTTCTTAGTTCATTGAGAGATCCTCTCTCAAAAATAGAAGATGGAGAACTATCAAGGAAGATGCGCTGTGTTGTTCTGTAGTCTACACATAGGGACACATACTCATACATACACTATACACACAGAAAGTGAAAGGGTTTTTAAGCAGTTGGTAGTATGAGGTAGCAGAAGGAGAAAAAATTGAGACTTGATGAAATTATATTACTTTGCCAATCAAAAGATTTAGGAGTGCAAGGAAAAACAATTGTTCAGGAAAGTAAGTCACACTTGAAACATGAGGAAAACTGGATATGTTGGCACATGGGTCTACTCCTAGAACTTGGGACATGGGTTGCAAGTTGCAGGCTAGTTTGGGCTAAATAGTGAGACTCTGTCTCTCTAACAAAATGAGGGCTGGTAAGATGGCTCAGCAGGCAAGGTGCTTGCCAGCAAGCCTTGCAACCTGAGCTAGATCGCTAGACCCCCAAGTGGTTGAATGAGAGAAGCTTCTGCAAGTTGTCTTCTGAGTTGCACACACATGCACAAAATAAATGTTTTTAATTAAAAAAGAAAACAAGACAAGTGTCCTAATCATGAAGCAGCTGATGGAGTGTAAGATTTAGTATACTAAGCACTCTGTTTTACATGGCCACGGAGTTGCATAATTGGGGGCAATAAGAAAAACTGTTCAAATCAGCACACTTCTTAACCTGACAGGAACAATATGCATGTATGCTGTAGGTTGTATTTGACAATAGATGTATGGCCATAGCAATGCAAACATATTTGATTGGTTTTCAGACACTTAGAATCATTCTACTAGGCAAAGTATAGAATAGATATTGCATTGTGACCACAGATCAAAGATGTAAGAATATGAGAAGGAAATATATGGGTACTAAATCCCTAGCCTGACAAGAGAGTTAATGTTCTCCTGGATGGAATAAAATGGATCCATATTTGGATTTGTTACTAATTGGCTTCTGAGAATTTCTGTAATGTCTCATAACCCAATTAGTAATAGTATATCTATCAGATATTGGGAGTGGTAGAAAGGGAGGGCAGAAATATGAGAAGAATCCCTACAGAAAGAGATACTATGTACAGATAGACGATAAATCAAGAGAAAGTGTTATTTGTAATTGGTCCACTCTAATGGTTGGTAATAGAAATGAGAAAAGTTAAGTGAGAGGAAGCTGCTCCTCATTACAGTTTCTCAACTGACATGGTGCCTTGTCTTGATTTTTTTATAACTAATTTTCATTAATTTTTATAATTTTATTTATATATGCCTTGCATACTGACCACTCTTACTTCCTACCTCTCTCCCTCCCATCTCCCCTTCCCACTTGTTATGTCTACTCATTTTGTTTTGTGACTCAAGCTTAATCAGGGTCACCTGCATGACCATGGCAGCTCAGCAGAGGTTATATACACCTAAAGACAATGATTCCACCTCTCCCAAAATCTACCAATAGGCAATAAAGGGTATGTGTGGAAATCAGGGAGCTTGCAGAAGTCAGGGTTCTTTTTCATTGTTGGTTATGAGAATACTTTAAAAATGATTCTCTTTCCAGGCTTGGTGGCACACACCTTTACTCCTAGTACTCAAAAGACAGAAGCTGGCAGATCTCTGAGAATTCAAGGCCAACAAGGGCTGCATAGTGTTTCCAAAAAAAACAAAAAAAAAGTTTTTTGGGGGCTAGAGAGAGAGCTCAAGGGTTAAGAGCACTTGAGTTTGATGCCCAGCAATCACATGGTGGTTCACAATCATCTATAATAGTTTTGATGCTCTCTCTGGCATGCAGATTTATATGCAGAGCACTCATACATAAAATATAAGTAAATAAAATTAGAAAATGTTTTCCCATTTATGTTTTAGTGCATTGGAGAATTTTATATATTAAAATTTTTAATTCTATCTAGCCTATTTAAATAGAATGTGGCTATGAATTAAGTCGAACTTTTTCTGGGGATTGATTCATGGGGGTTTTTTTTGGTTATTGATGTTACTGTTTTATTTTAAACAGTTAGTGACTGGCGTTTGTCCTTTTAGGGTCAAAACAAGTTGGAGAAGCACCGGTGCCTGGAGACTGCTTGGACAGCACACCTCGTGTCTCCAATACTGTTTTTGACTTCCCACCTCCTCTGTTAGATCAAGTGCAGGAGGAGGAATGTGAAGTAGAGAGGTAATTCCAGTGAGAGCTAGAGAGCTTTGTATATCGCTTAAAGTGACTTGAACTATCACTTTTTATATCTGGCAGCACTTTCTGGCATATAATGTTTTGAAAGACGTCTGGTTGGTAGTAAATATTAAATCCTACTGAATCTTTTCTGTTATTTTGTGTTAAATAACTCCTGTATCTGGGCAATTACTTATCCAACCATTGGGATTTAACCCAGTTTGGGGTACCCTGGATATGTCTTTCTTGATCTACATTTTGTTCACCTGTGATTCTTAATCCTCTATTGTTTTAGGATGGCAGAACATGGAACCCCAAAACCCTTTAGAAAGTAAGTACATCTAAAGTAGCTTTCATTGAATTAGAGCCTTTTCTCTCTAAGTCCTAGTCTTAAAAGGGAAGATGCTCTCTACATAGTCTGTGAGTATAAAGGAGGGTCGTAGTAACCATGTCACGTGACGGAGTATGCACACAGGTACAAGCTGTGTGTAAGAGAGACTTAGTGTTGATCAGATGCAGAAATCCACCTGGGGCTGGGTAACAGTTGAGCTGGTAAAATGTTTGCCCCACAAGTGTGAGGACCTCAGTTCAGATGCTCAGTACCTGTGTAAAAAGCCAGGCATGACAAGGCCATGTTAAAAAGAATAAAGTGAAGAACAGTCAAGGAATACACCTAAAGCCAACCTCTGGCCTCCAAATGCATATGCACACATATCTATGTACATCCATACACATATGAACATACACAGAAGATTTGCAAGTCTTCCATTGTCCACTTGACGCCCTCAAACAGAATTTGCCATCTGTTTGTTTGTTTTCTTAGGTTTGACAGCATTGCCTTTGGAGAAAGTCAGAGTGAGGATGAGCAGTTTGAGAATGACCTGGACATGGATCCTCCCAACTGGCAGCAGCTTGTTAGTAGAGAGGTGTTACTGGGATTGAAACCTTCTGAGATCAAAAGACAGGAAGTGATTAATGGTAAGTTTAATCATCTGTTGTTGACCATATACACCGAGACTTCTAGAATGAAGCACATCTCCTAGCCTTTGAATTTGCTTTGTTTTCTATTGGCCTTTTGTTTTACATAAAGACAGAATTAAACTAGATGGGTTATTCTTGAGCCATTAAACATAAGCAGTACAAGTGTACTATTTGTATTTATAATCTAAAAGGAAAGGGTGTTTAGCTTTCAGGATACTGAAGATCCATAGCATTATAGGTATGGAATTTGAAAAAAAAACCAGTAGGATACTAGCCCTGAACTGCCTTGAGGTTGCATCATAGGCATAGATTATCAAGAGTAAGCTAAATTTAAGAGATTAGTTGAGCAATAGGTAGTGAGTAATGAGAGCAAAAGTCCGATTTAGATTGTCCAGGTGCAGTGCTCTTTAGTTCCTGTCGTAGTTTCATTTATGTTGCTGTGACAAAAACTCTTATGAAGACTAGCTTAGAATTCCAGGTCACAGCCATTACTGAGGGAGAATCGAAGCAGGAGCTCAGAGAAGCCAGTCACATCACATCTACAGTGGAGCAAAGAGGATGACTGCTCCTGTGCCATCTCACTTGTTCTCAATTAGCCTTCTCCTGCCCTATATGGTCCCAGATCCCCTGCCTAGGGAATAGTGTTGCCCATGATGCATTGGGTTTTCCTATGTCTTTTAACAAAGACAACCCTACCCCAGATACACTCACAGACCAACCTGTTAAATTTACTCAATTGAGACTCTTTTCCCAGGTGATTCTAAGTTGTGGCAAGTTGGCATCACAGTTAACCTAACATGTACGTAACAAGTATGTGACATGTATGCTGTACCCTCTGCTATCCCTATGATTTGATTTCAATAAATATATTATTGTTGATGACATTGAGCTAGTTATAGTATGACTCCAGAAATGAGGTTTTATGGGTAAATATGGAAAACTAAATCCACTATTACTTCTGAAGAATGCTTAAGGCTGTATGTTATTAGAATTTATTATATTCTGGTGTGATAAGGTCATATTGTAAATGGATGATTTGGGGGTAACTTAATTAGCTTTTAAATATAAAATTGTTTTGATGATACTGTTCATTAGTCTGGTGTATAGGAAATTTTCATGGAATCTGATTTTTTTTAGAGGCTACCATCCTTTCTAAATGCTAAATAGTTTATTATATAATGCATTTGCTGCTTAATAACAATGAAATACTATATTTAGTCTAAATAAAGCAACATTCTGTGCCTCCTTTTCCCCTTCCTGCCTAGAATTGTTCTACACTGAAAGAGCTCATGTCCGAACACTGAAGGTTCTTGACCAAGTATTCTATCAGCGTGTGTCCAGAGAAGGAATTCTATCACCTTCAGAACTACGCAAGATTTTTTCAAACTTGGAAGATATTCTTCAACTTCATGGTAAGAGAAATTGACTTGTGATCATTGTGTCTATATTTCTAGTAAAGACTATGACTATGTAAAGGTACCTCTATAACACATGACAGATAGTTAAGTATAATTTTATGCATATCTGACATTGTATGTGAATACATCCTACAAAGAAGGATGATCATATCTTTGATCTTAAATCTTTTCCCTATAATCAACAAAGTATTAACATTGAGTTTTTTGTCTAAAGTTAGTATTTACAGTGAAAAACATGAATAGTCATAATTACTTTTGAAAATGTCCTATTATAGTATATATATGTAGTTTTTAAATATATATCCTTTGTAATAATATGCATATATTTTGTAAATAGTAAGACTAATATTAATCCCATGGTTGGATAATTTTCAGACACAGTTATAGCTTTGTTGCTTAGGACACATTTTTTGTGTCTTGCCCCAGTTGAGTAACCTGTATCTGCAGCTAGTGGTAAGACACTCTTGTCTCTGCAAGTCACAGCTTCTCTATGACCCTTGATTTTCAGTCTTTCTTGGTCAAAGAAATTATCAGTTGTTCACCAAAGCAATGCCTTTTGTGGGCGATTTTAGATTTCAGCGACGTTCAGTGTATTGTTTACATCCAGGGTCTTTCTGAGCTCGGCTACGGAATGAGTCCTTGAGGGTAAATACATACTTGAAGTAGCCACACTTTAGGCAATATGCTAGTTCCTAAAATATAGGGTTTAATGCTTTAAGACCCGTTTCCAAGAGGAACTTTTGGAGTCTAGTTGTGTAAGGGCTGTGTGCATATTATGTTCTCAAAGATCGGAGCATCTATGCTATTCTGAAAATTAAAATTAAAATTTTATAAAAGTTAATTACTTAGTACTACCAGTAGTTCTGACTAAAATAAACACGGACTTTCTTTTTTCTTTTTCTTTTCCCTCCCATAGTTGGGTTGAATGAGCAAATGAAAGCTGTCCGGAAGAGGAATGAGACCTCTGTTATCGATCATATTGGGGAAGATCTGCTTGTCTGGGTAAGGAAGTTGAGAATTTCTTTTAATACTTTCACAGACACTTGATTGAATTTAGGAGTAAGTAATAAATGCTTCAAAACTGTAAACACATCCATTTTGCAGAGTTAATATGCAGAACTAAAAGGGGTCCAGAGCATTATTTCATTGGTTAATTCATTCTAATCAACATGCAGTCAGGCTAAGTGCTTGATTTTATTGAGATATGAATACACTGGTTCTTTATGTTTTGTAGGCTAAAGAGTAATGTGTCTTACTAATTTAAGTGATCCAGAATTTGTATCATCTTCTGTTCAAATTTTAGACATGTACTGTACAGTATTAGGCAATTATAGATCATTACGTGTCAGTAGTGAAAATTACTTAATTTTGTTTCCAATATAAGGAAAGAATCCAGAGGCTGTAGTAATTCTCAAATTCTGTCTATCTTTCCATCTGTACAGATTTATTTTATAGTACATATTTGATTGGATATTTGTGCATACATATGTGTCTCGTGCCCACAGGTAAAAAGAATGCATCAGATCCAGTCTGGATTCCCTGGAACTGCAGTTATAGATAGTTAGGAACCACCATGTAGGTGCTGGGAATCAAACCCTGGTCCTCTGCAAGAGCAGCAAGTGCTCTTAATCACTCAGTCATTTCTTCAGCCCATGGCTGTCATTTATATGCAACAAAACTATGTAGAGTTCTGGGGGACAGTGGCTTCTGCTCTCACAGAACTTATCATGGAAAAACTGTGTAGTTCTGTTTTGTTTTAAACAGGGTCTCAGTAGTTAACCCTGGCTGGTCTGGAACCCAATGTTTTTGTTTTTGTTTTTGAAACAAGGTCTTATTGTGTAGCCCAAGTTGATCTGCCTGCCTCTGTTCTCAAGTGCTGAGTTAAAGGTATACCATACAATGCCTAGCCATTGATTTAAACTCTCTCTCTCTTTCTCTCTTCTCTCTCTGTGTGTGTGTGTGTTTTGTTTGTTTGTTTTTCCTTCCTTGTTGTGTTTTTTCAAGACAGGGTTTCTCTGTGTAACAGCTCTGGCTGTCTTGTATCTCACTCTAATGACCAGGCTGGCCTTGAACTCACAGAGATCTACCTGCCCCAGCCTCCCGAATGCTGGGATTAATATCCTCCTTGATTCCAAATATTTCTTTTAAAACACACACAGAAAGGTGTCCTTTTGTTTTTGTTTTTCAGTGCTGAGAATAGAACCCAGTGCTTTACATACGCTAGGCAAGCATTGTACCATCTCCAGTCCCAAGAGTATATTTTTTACCAATATTGTATTAAAAAAATGAAAGGAAAGCAGAATTAACAAACCAGTCTGATTTATTATCTGTTGTATATCAAGGGTTGATTTATTTTTATTTTATTTTATTACTTAAAAAAATACCAATCCAAATTCCCACTCCCTCCTCTCCTTCCACTCCCTCCACATACCCTCCAACCCCACCCCCTCTAATCCTAAGAGAGGGCAAGGCACCCTGCCCTGTGGAAAGTCCAAGGTCTTTCCTACTACGTCTAGGTTGAGCAAGGTATACATCCAAAGAGAATAGGATCCCCAAAAGCCTCAAGGGTTGATTTAGGACAAAATAGTAACCATAAAAACTAAAAGTAAGAACAGCAGTAGGTCTTTATTTTTTATTTTTTTTAAAGATTTATTTATTTGTTTATTATGTATACAACATTCTGCCTCCATGTATGCC
>LOJH01009879.1:0-17760 GCA_001685095.1 Ellobius talpinus
AAGTTGTCATCAGTGTTTTTGATCTTGGCCATTCTTACAGGTGTAAGATGGAACATAGAATTATTTTTGTTGCCACTTCATAACTGTCATTTTGCTACTGTTATGAATCATAATGCAAATATCTGTGTTTTCTGAAGGTGTCTGGAGGGCTCATGACTCAAAATTGAGAAGCACTGATCTGGAAACAAGGAAAAAGGAGACCAGGTGGTCTGAGATCCCTTTCCCTTCCAAGGATCTAAGTGAATCTAAAAGAAAAATTCTTCAAGAAAAAGAAATGTGCCCACTCATAACACAGCCCATGAATTTTTCTCATACTTCCTTTCTTCTCATATTGTTTTTAAATTGAATTGACTTATGTTGTATGAGGGAGGAGGTGCTCACATGTGTAGAAGTCAGGGGACAGCTTATCCTCTTTCCTCTTCCTGTTTCTCTCCTTCCACCACATGGGACCTGAAAATTGACCTCAGATGGTTAGGTTTGGAGACAAGAGCCCTTACCCACCAAGTCATCTCTCTGGTCCTCTCTTACACTTTCTAACATCCATGTATTCATTTAAGTTATCAAGTTGCTCTTAAGCAAATCCTATTACTTCTTAGAAAGTCTAGGCCTCATTTACACCTTAGTACAAGTTATTCTTAATGTGACTCCTTCTGTCTCCTAATGAGGGACAGTGGACACTGAAGAATCATGCTTTGAATGAAGGACTCCTTCCAGGCATCATTGACACAATTTAAATGCTAATCTGTGCTCCTGGGCAGTGGTCCACTGCTGGCCCTGATTCCGAGCCCATTGGAACATTGTCTCCATAGTGAGAAGATCCTGGACAACCTTCCCAAACAAAGCTAGTTTCAAATTCTGGCTCTGTCATCAATAGGCTCTATTCTGTCTTTCAGGAAGTCACTCAGTTCTGCCAAGCTTCTGTTTTTCCACCCATAAAAGGGCAAACATAATAGTAAATCCTCAAGATATAAGATCTAAAGTCTAGTGTGTCTTTGGGCTACTCTGGGACTCCAGAAACTTGTCATGAATAAATGTGGATTGGCTGGCTGCTGTTCTGACCTGAGTAGGATGAAGGATTGTTTGATCACAGCACAGGGGGCTTGGGAAGTATATGGCCAGATGTGTAGACTGTAGAATCCTGATCTACTGAGGTAGATAGTATCACAGGTGCTCCAATTATGAACCCACAGCCTGTCAAAATGAGCCCTGGTTGATTAGATCCTGTAGTCTACCCCCTCTTCCAACAGAGATCTTTCTAGGCCTAGTAGGCTGGTCTGTGCTCTCCAGAACTGCAGAGCACACAAAAACTTTGAACCTTGGACAAGAAGTGAAATTTCAGGAGCAGTGGTACACATCTGTAAATGATCCATCTACCCACATCACCTTTGGAATGAAAGAAAACAGAAAAGTTTTCTCTCAGAGAATTTAAAGTACTCATTCACCCCTGGCTGGACCCAAACTCACCTTTTAAGATCAGGGTTCCAGAGATGATGATGAAGAATGTTCATGAGCTTCTTAACCATCCAGGTCTCCAAAGTGCACCTGGCCTTTTAAAAGAATTGCAGAATCCTGGGCTGTGTCCAGACCTACTGAATGTACAATTTTAAAAGATCATAATAAAATACATATAACTTAGAATCTCTCCATAATAGTTATTTTTTAGTATACAGATAAGTAGATCCAGTGTGCTCACATAATAATGCAGCTCATTTTCAGGACTCTTTTTTACCATTCAGAAATGGAAACCAGATACCTGTTGTGCAACTCTCCACCTTCCCTCCCATCCCCAGTCTCTGATATACACCCAGAACCTGCATTTTTAACAATGTTCCCAGCTAATTCCTATGCCTAGTAAATGTTTGGGAAAGAGGAACCAAAGTATAAAACTCAAAGATAATAAAACCCAGAGCTTTAAATGAGTTTGGGGGGCAGCCTGGCCACTCCATGGGGCAAAGTCAGGGGTGAAAAAAATGGAAGCTAGTCAGTGGAACCATGGCAAATCCCTCTGGGTAATTTTCTTATGTGGTCAAGTTTGACAGTGTTGCTTTGATGATCTTCTATCTCTATAACCATTGGAATCACCTAGAAACTTTAAAACCATATCTATGCCTGAGACCATCAAAAACCATCTAATTTCTAGAGGAAGGACCCAGGCACATAACTTTTTATAGATTTTCCAGTGATTCTTAGAACTCAATGTATTATCTATGCATCTATCTATCTATCTATCTATCTATCTATCTATCTATCTATCTTTGAAGCATGTTGTTGCATTTATGTATGTGTGTACATATAAATATTATACCTCTAGAAAAATAATTCAATTTTTTCCTCTTGTGTTTCTTTATCCTACTTCTCCTAGTTGGTCACATCAGCCAAAACCACCAGAACAAGAAAACTGAACTAAAATTGGGAGCAGAATACTCTGCGATTTCCTCATCTTTGATTTGCACACCAAATCTGACCATTCCACCATTGTCTCACCTGCCTGGGCCATTCGCTGTACAATTCCCAGCTCTGTGGTCACCAGTGATTTCAAACTTGTCAACATAACTGCACTTCAGCATCACCTGTAGACACTGGGCAAGGCTGACTTTGGCGCATGGATTAATAGAGACTTGGCCCTCGACTCTTCTCTGCATGGTTGGGACTGTTGACATCATCAGTCAGAACACTGATGTGTACACTGTGATGGCTCATAAAGACAGTAGGAAGAGCAGTCAGGTTTTACTGTGGGGAGAAGAAAAAGACAGGTATGACACAGAGGATGCTGGAGAGCGTGTGGTTGAGGGAAATGGCGGCTCCGGGCTAGGCTTTGGAGCTGCTCCTTGCTACAGCTCTTCTGGCCTGAATGGTTGATAGTTCTGGGTAATTCAAGCAAGGCAAGGCACTTGTAAACAAAGCTGCATCTGTGAAAAATAGCTCTTTATTAGCTGTAATCCAGCACATTACATGTAAACCTCTCCCTCATTGCCGTTCTCTCTTGAAGCACGAATTCTAATTGGTCTTAATAATAAAAACCCGGAGTCAGATATTAGGGGGTAAAAGCTGAGAGATCAGAAACGCAACACAATCAGGCACTAGAGAGACCTTTTACCTCTACTGAATCCTCAGACTGCATTTTGGACTGCATGCTCAGACTGCAATGAGCTCTTGTCTCCTCCGACTTTTATATTCCTTTCTCCACCGGCTGTATCACTCCTGCCTCCACTGCCTGAATGCTGAGATTAAAGATGTGAGCCACCACCGCCTAGCTTTCTCTTTGAGACTGGATTAATCTAGTGTGGCCTTGAACTCAGAGAGATCCTTCTGTCTTTGCCTCCCAAAAGCTGGGATTAAAGATGTGTGCCGGCCTCTAGTATCTTAGCTCTGCACTCTGATCTTCAGGCAAGCTTTCATTGTTAAAACAAACAAAACCTCTCTCTGTGTCTGTCTCTCTGTCTCTGTCTAAGACAGGACTTCACTGAGCTCTAACTTGCTCCATAGACCGCACTGGCCTTGAATCACAGAGATCCTGCTGCCCCACCTCTCCAGTGCTGGGATTAAAGGCGGGCACCGCCACCCATCATTCTTTCCTATCAGTGCACTGTGTTTATTTTCTTAGTATCATTTACCACAATTATACTTCATATACTCATCATCTGCCTGCTCTTGCTAAAATAACAGCTGTCTGTTTCTGTGTAAGATCTCGGTTTTCTCTTCCTTTCGCAGAGTCTCGTGATATGTACTTGAAAGAATGAAACAAATCAGTAGTCAGTGAATTAATGCCGTGGTCACATGTTGAGCCATCCAATGACCTTCTACCTGGCAAACTAACTGTGCTATCTTCTCATTGCTATAACTAAATATACAAGATAAAGAACTTATAACGAAAAGTGTAATTTGGCCCCATGGATTTGGAGGTTCTAGTCTGTAATCAGACTTTTTGCATTGGGTCTGTAGCAAGGTGGCCTATCATGATAAATAAAATCCTCATCTAATAGCCAGAGAGCAAAAGGGAGAGGAAGATTCTGGAGTCCCACAGTCCCCTCCAAGTGCTCATCACCAAGGCTTACCTTCCATGAGGCCCTGCCTCTCAAAGTGGCCATCACTTCCCCATAGTACCACCATGCCAACCCTTTCATGCTTGGGTCTTTCGGGACCGTTCAATATCCAAACCACAGCACCAGAGGAGAATAGTACAGAAATAGCAGACCGATATTCTTGAGAGTCGGCTGACCCTTTAGAATGGAGAGGACTGCCTTGGTAGAAGGAAACAGTGTTTGTGAGGCAGGAGGCCTGCTTGCAGCAGAGTCAATGGAGTCTGAGCTCTGCTTATTCTATAGGGCATGCTGACACAGAGTGACCCGGAACATATGTCTACTTTCACGTCTATAATTTGCATATCTTCACCCATCATTTTTCCAAATCTTCTGCCCTTAGTTTTATCTCCCCCCCACAGCTTTAGAAGTACATTCAGTCCCTTTTTAAACACTATAATAACTGATTTTTTAAAAAAAAATCACATACCATATAATAGATTTTACTCTAACATTTCATTGAGAGTTCTTGTAAGTATTAGTAGTGGGAAGATGAATTTATCTTATTTCTCAGCACAAATAGAAATAGCTCTTTGGACGGGCACCTTGCCGTGTGCTTTGTTCTGCTGTGTATCATTCAGCTCTGCAGTCAGACAGACACGAGAGTCTGGCACGAGTTTTCCTGATCTCGGAACAGTGACATTATTCAGATAGGAAGCAGTGGTGGCTCTCTGACTGTTTCCTATAGTGCTACATCTTTATAAAAATATCACTTGACCCCCATCCCTGCCAAATATTGAACATTCGGCAGACCTCATAGCGAAGTTAACAATAGCCCTTGAGGTCATTTAAGACTATGTTCTTAACCTGCTATCCTACTGGGTTCTCAGCCTGTTTCAATTTAATCTGCCTTTAAGAGAACAATGCAGCCCACCTTCTAATGTTTTGAATTTCCTATATAAGTAAATCACAGTCTAAGCTGATGCATAGCTTTCATCTTAAGTTACATACTCTTTCACATCCCTGATCCAAAATAAGGTATGTGTGCATATGTGCACTGTGGCTAACATTTGCTAGAAGCAGCTAACACGTTGGAAACAACCCTTATATAATAAATATCCATCATAAATATTAGAAGCAGTCTAAGCTTGCTAATGTCTATTTGCGGTATTGAGTACATCCAGGTCAGTGGTGGTCAGTTAAATGATTTATTTCCCTGTAAAACTCCATTAAAGGTTTCTGTAAAGAGTCTCTTGTCCCTTTCCCTTGCAGTGTTTTCTGTGCTGTTTCAATAAATACAGAGCAAAACCCTATGGTAGACACAGGTACAGGTTCAGAAGAGGCACAGACAGACCAGATAGGCAACCTACAGTCACCAGATAGACATATACAAAGACAGATCACAGACAGGCCAGTAGCCACAAACTACAGACAGATAGAAGGTAGGGAGAGAAGTGAAGAATTCCAGTTTGGGCTTGCTCTAGGTCAAATTAAGAGGAAGCACTTTGTTTCATTCTTTAATGTGATATGTACTCAATTTGGTGCCTCTGGGATTGTCCTTCATGCATTCATCAGTGCAATTTTGTATCCGCTAAGCAAACTTTCTCTGCTTGCCTTTGCAACACTGGGGGGTTGGACATAAAGTGTGCATACCAGGAAAGTTCTTTACTACTGACCTATATCTCAAGCCAATTGGATTAGACTAGTGCTAGCAAGACCCAATGTCTTAGTTTGGGTTTTTATTGCCCTGAAGAGACACCATAACCACCCAACTCTTATAAAGGAAAGCATTTAATTATGGGGGGGGCTTGCTTACAGTTTCAGGAGTTCTGTCCATTATCATCACGATGGGGAGCATGGCAGTGTGCAGGCAAACGTGGTGCTGGAACCTAGAGTGTTATGTCTTGTAGACAACAGGAAGTCAACTGACACACTGGGCAGTATCCTGAGCATAGGAAACCTCAAAGCCCACCCCCACAAAGACACACTTCCTCCAACAAGGCCATACACACTTCAACAAGCCACACCTTATAGTGCCACTCCCTGAGATTATGGGGGGGCAATTACATTCAAAATACCACATCCAGGATTTTTATGTCTTAGTTTCTCAAACACTGAGATTGTAGCTACAAACAACCATGTCTGGGTGTTTATGTAGGTGCTAAGGAAGAGAACTCAGGTCCTCATAAGCATGTGAGAAACACTGACTGAGCTATCTTCTCTGACTCCTCAAATACTTTCTAGAAAATTTTGTTCTGCCAGACAATTTTATTTATTAAGACCTTTTTTATTCAGTATACTTTTATCCTGTTTCCCCTTCCCCTAGCTCCTCTGAGATTCTAACAGTCTCCTTACCCAATAAACTTTATTTTCTTTCCCTCTCTCTTTCAAAAAAGATAAAAAACAAATAAGCAAGAAATGATCAAAAGGAAAAAAACTAACAAAAACGAAAATCCAATGGGCAAAAAGATCGATAAGACAAAAAAAAAGTTCAAACAAAGTAAAACTAAAAAGTCTGAAAAAAATACAGAGTTCATTTGTGTTGACTCTTTGTATAGGGCTTGTCCTAGACTGTGGCTGATAAACCCAGTGACATTCTATTGGAGATCCCCTTCTTGGTACTAGGAACCCATTTGGCTTGAACCTGTGCAGGTCCTGTTCATGTTGCCACAATCTCTATGAATTCACATGTACATTAGCCCTGCATTTTCTGGAAGACAGTTTCCTTGAAGTCATACAATCTTTCTACCTCCTCTGTCACATAGATCCCTGAGCCCTGCATGGAGGGGGTTTGATGAGGACTGAGTGCATTAAAGTCTCTCACTCTCTGGACGTTGTCCAGTTGAAGTTTTACCCCTATTGACTAATATTCCTGGCACTGGAAGACAGACTTTCTTCCAGAGGAGAAAGGTAATCTTCAATATCACTCAACTACAAATGCTGTGTCCTGCAGCAACAACCTACCTTCAAGATATCCTAGAGCGACAGTGGCACAAATATTATGGGAGTAACCAAACCATGTTTTGATTGGATTTAAAGTCCACTCCATGAGATCAAACCCGTACCTGAAATTGTTACAGTTCCCAAGAACCTGAGACTAGCCAGGCCTAGGAGAAAACCTAGTACTCTTTTTTCTGCTAAAGAAACATAACAATAAAATGACTCCTTTGAGAGACTGTTATACCCATAGACCAGTGCCTTTCTCAACTCACAAGAGAAGCTTCTTGCAGTAGATGGGAACTATCACAACTAGATAATGCTAGACAGTTTATGATTGTTATTATTACTGTCAATAGATAATGTCTCCTACTGTGAGTGGTGTTGCACATCTGCAATCTCAGCATTGTCGAGGCCTGGGGGAGGATCACAAGTTTAAGACCAGACTGGGTTACATAGTAAGACCTTAAGGACCTTATCTGAGCCAAGTGGTGGTGGCACATGCCTTTAATCCCAGCATTTGAGAGGCAGAGGCAGGCAGATGGTTGTGAGTTCCAGGACAGCTAGAGCTGCTACACAGAGAGATCCTGTCTCAAAAAAAATGAATAACAAAGAAGATCCTATCAGAAAGAAAGTACAGGAGGAGAAAGAGATGGACAAGAAGGAGGAGGTGGAGAAGGAGAACGATAAACTCAGCTCTAAAAACAAGTATATGTACTATCTTGGTCTCTGACTTTTTACTGGAAAATGAACAGGAAGCAGGGGATGGAGACAGCAGAGAAACTAGATTAGCGTCTTTTCTCAGGATTGTGACCAACACCTGACAAGGACCAGATGGAGGGAGAAAAGACATTTCTGGACTAATGGTTTCAGCACTCAGGCAATCTGGACATGGATGGCATGGAGACAGGAGCACAAGGCTGCTTGCTCACATCTGGGCATAACAGGAACCAGAGAAAGAAAACACTGGCTCTAGCTTTTTGCTTTTTATTCAAGTCCGAAAGCTAGTCTGTGGAATGATGCCCTCTGCATTCAGAGCCAGTCTTCCTCCAGCTAATGCTCTGGAAATGTCCTCATAGACCTATCCAAAGGGCATCTCATGGATAGTCTTTTGATTTTGTTTTTTCAAGACAGGGTTTTTCTGTGAAATAGCTTGACTGTCTTGGAACTTGCTTTGTAGACCAAGCTGGTCACAGACTCAGAGATCTGCCTGCCTCTGCCTCCTGAGAGCTGGGAATAAGGTGTGTGCCACAACTGCCCGGCTGATAAGGTCTTTCCTAATCTAATCAAGTTGGAGACAAAGGCTAAGCAACCTGGAGATGGAGACTAATGGAATATGAAGAATATCACTAGGGGATAAAGTATAGAAAACACAAGATTGGCAGGGATGGTTGATGTGGGAAAAGATCACCACACAGGGCTTCTGTGAGTGTGGTAGAAAAATACGCTCATCACATGCCATACCAATAAATTATTCAGGTCATGCATTTAATAGGGAATGTTTCAGGTTTCCTACCAAACAGTGTTTGGGAGTCTTTTTTTATGAAAAATTAAGTTCAGAGTCTTGGCACAGTCCTGTGTGAGTTAGAGTTTCCTGGGGCTATAAACCTTGTTAATTCCTTTGTACATCTGTGTATCTATTTTTTATTCTTATTTGTGGTTTATAAATAATCAAACAAGAGGCTTGAGAGATGGCTCACTTGGTAGAGTGCTTGCCACACAAGCATAAGGTCTTGAATTTGATCACTGGTACTCAAAACTTGGGCAGGGTAGTTCATGTGTCTGTAAATCCAGGACTAATTCTGTAATTAGGGAGGCTGAGACAGGAGGTGGGTGATGATAGCCTGGAGGAAGCTGGAGGGGGGTACCTGGAGCCTGCTAGCTAGCCAGTCAAGCTGAGTTCTCAAGATCTACAGCCAGTGAGAGACACTTGATTAAGGAAGACTTTTGATATCAACCACTGGCTTTCACACCCATTTACACATATCATACACATACACACCACACAGATAGTCAAAGCTAGGGGTCATATTACGCTATGCTGTGTATATGCACACTGTCCTGTGAAGTCCTTCTCAGGTATGTGCGTGTGTGTGTGTGTAATACAATTCTCATTTTAAAGCAAGTCAATAGTTGTTCCAATATTCATTATATATTGTTTACTAAATGATACTTCAATGGCTTCCACAGCTCAACACTTTGGTTGGGTGGAGCATGCTTTGCACAGCAACCAGAACATGCTAAGCCTAAATAAACAAATGTCTATTGAATTGGTGCATTGTCATGAGCTTTGTGTTTCCAGATTTAACAGGGTTAAGATGGCCTGAGGAGGTAGGAGGAGAGAACAAAGCACACCATTTTATTCCCACTCCTGGATGCTCCCTCTTCTGTTTACCTTCAACCCCCCACCCCATGCCCCCCTCCAGCTTCCTCCAGGCTATCATCACCCAGCCTGGCTGTTAGCAAAGGGTAAAAAACATCACTGAACAGGTTTGGCCAGAACACAAGATGGTGGGTTGGGAACATGTTCTAGATTTCACAATTTCAATTTCACATGGCAAGTTTCTTGAACATTCTTTCCCCAGGCTAATGGGAACACAGTTCCAAACATAAAGTGTGATTGACAATAGCAATCTGAGGATCTGGAGTACATTTAGTTATTGCAATCTTCAAAAACAAAGAATATCAATTGAATAAACATTTCACAAAAATCAAGGAATCTATGTACACAGATGTGTATAATTTTTATGTGTAGTACTGAACACTGAGCCCAGGGTCTCATGCATATTATATAAGCAATATACCACTGAGCTACACATCTAGCCTATATATTCTTGTTTGGAAGATTGGATAAATCTCTTTAGCTGGATCACAGGGCATAATTAGTTTGCTTGTTAGAGACAGCCTCTAGCAAAAAAAATCAGAAGTCTGTATTAGCAGGAGAGACAATAGATTCAAATCTATAATATCAGAATATTGACTATATATTTAGGCTCCTCCTCCTCCTCTTCTTCTTCCATTTCTTCTCCCTCATGTGCTGGAGATTGGATTTCAGGGCCTTACACATGCCAAACACAAGCTCTACCACCAAGATCCAGCCTAGGTTCTAGTGTTCTGGATGAGGAAATCTGTACACCTACTTTCTTTAATAAATATCTACAGCATGCATGGACAATAGTGGACTATGAAACCTACCAGCTTTTCTTATTTCCTGCCTCTAGCGTCTCCTTACCTTCTGGGTGGAGGCTCCCCTTTCTGCTACTGGGTTAATCATGTCCCTGGACACAGAGGGATCTAAGTGGACTGGCTTAAAGGCCAGAGGTGGTGGTGTCTGTTATTCTTTTGTGTTTTCCTCACTTTCTAGAATCAGGGCTCTCTTTTGATGCAAAGTGCTCAAGTGTCTGCTTGTGGGGCTCAGGATACCCCCAAAATATTTTAAGCTGAAGAAATCTGAAAAATGGCAGAAGCAGGAGTGTCAATCTAACTTATACTCGCCATTCTCCTTAAAGCAGAGTGTATAACTCACTTCAGAGGTACCCTCCCGTTCTCAGAAGAAATGAACATCTTTAGCGCTGAACACTCTGAGAAGAATTTGAACCAACAAGCCTTGCTAAATCCCACCCCCCTGGTTTATTTCCTTTAGGTCATACTTCCTTTGTCTAATCACAAATTGCCATGGCGAGCTACCTTTCAATCAAACTTTGCATTGTAAAAAAATATGTAAGCACATCCACTTCTTGAAGTCTTCATTTCCTTATGAAGCCTCTCATGGTATATAAAGTTGTTTAAATTTGCAAACTTTTCTCCTGTTGATCCATCTTTTGTTACAGATACTTCCACTATGAACCTATCATAGGATGAAACACTATTTCTTTTCTCTACACTTCTGTATTGGTTATGTTTCCCGTCATTGTGAGCAAATGGATGTCTTAAGACAGGAGAGACTTATTTTGACCAACCGCTCCAAAGAATTCTGTCTACAATCACTGTCCCCATGTGTTTAGCAAAATAACATGGCAGTGCGTGGGTGTGAAATAAGAGAGCTCTTCACTCATGTAGTCAAGAGGATGACAAGAAAAGGCCTGGGATGACAACGCCAAGGACCTGTCCTCAGTGACCAGCTACTGTTACTAAAATGGTGCCACCAGCTGAGGATCAACCTTGTGCTACATGAACTCTGGGAATGGGAAGGACGTGTGACATCTAAACCCTGACAACTGCCAATGCCAGCTTTCAGCAACACTGTTAATTGAGGTTTCTGGGACTAAGCCCCTCTGCAAACATGGTTAGCTGGCCATCTGTCTTAGTGACCATTCTATTGCTGTGAAGAGACCCCCATGACCAAGGTTACTTATAAAAGAAATAAAAGAAAGCATTTAATTGGGAGGGTGCTTGCAGTTTCAAAAACTTAGTTCATGGTCATCAGGGCAGGGAGCATGGCAGGGACCAGACAGGCATGGAGCTGGAACAATAGCTCAGAGCTCACATCTGATCTACAAGATGGAGGCAGAGACTGAGCCTGACAGGGGCTTTTGAAATTTCAAAAACCCCCACCCCCACCCCGATGATACACCATCTCCAAGCAGATCACACTTCCTAATCCTTCTTATACAGTCTACCAATTGGGAATCAGATAGTCAAATATATGAGCCTATGACAGCCATTGTCAGTCGAACTACCACACCATCTATGACCTCAATGCCTAGAAAACTCAATCTTTCTTATGCTGTTGACACATTTCAAAGACAACTGACTCTACCACCAGTTCCCAGAAGCACACTCTGATGGTTATTATTAGCCCGCTCCAATTTCTTGGCCAGTCTCTCAGTTCAGAGAACTCCTTAAGTAGAGTCCCAGGCAATCCAGTGTTCTTTGCATCTTACTGAGAATGCAGGGACTGAGAGACTGTGTTTCTTTCAGTGAGTATATGATAGTCTGTGAGAGGTGATTTCAATTGTCAACTTGATTGGATCAATAAACACCTGTGAGATTAATGAGGCATTCCTTTGGATCTATCTTCCATGGGGCTTCCAGAGAGCTCTAATGGAGGAGAGAATACTCATCCTGAATGTAGATGGCACCATCCCATGGGGTGGCCTCTTGGACTGGAGAGGAAAAATGATGCCTGATGAATGTCAGCATTCATCTTTCTCTGTTTCCTGGTTGTAGATACAATGTGACTGCCTGCTTCATGCTCTGACAGTTATGCTAATGACTGGATGCTCAAATTATGATGCTCTTCATTCAAACCAAACTCCTCTACCCCCGACCCAACAAAACCAAGCAAACCTGTCCTTCCTTAAATTCTTTCTGTTGGGTATTTTATCTTAGTAATGAGAAAGGTACCAGAAGTTTGACCCAAAGCGAGGCAGTGTGACCCTGGGTGTCCTTGGACTTTTGGGGATGGTTTGCAAGAAGAGTAGGGGAGAGTTGGAAACTGTAGGCTTGACTTGGAATACGATGAGAAGAACTTAATGACTCATTATGGGTGAGAGTATAGAAGACCTTAATACTACAAAGAAATGCTCAAGAAGTTCCGAGGAGGATCAAGGACTTAACTGGGATCTGAATGAGAGAACATTGATGCTACAGCCTGGCAAACAATCTCACTGCATTCGGTTCGAGCCCTGAAACCTCAGGTGTGGCTGAATTCCAAAGTAATGAACCAATTTGCTTGGCAAAGGAAAGTTCAAAACAATATACTATCCAGGTTGTGGTGTGGCTACTGGTTGCTGTTTGTAGTCAGATCAAGAGAGAGACAGGGAAAGACAGAGAAAGAGAACAATTGGATATGTACTCCAGGGGAAAAGCTCCATGCAATGAAGGCTCTAATTTATAAAAGTACAAACTTGTTTGAGAACAGGAAACCTGAACTAAGAATTCTGCTAAAACACAGTGAATTAGAGAAGGGGTTTCCCAGGTTCACCTACCATGAGCACAGAGGCCATGAAAACTGTGATAGAAGTAGGGGGAGGGGGCAAACTAAACCCCTAGCAGCAGGGCATACCTGTGAGGAACTTTTCTTGATTGGCTCATTCGAGATGGGAAGCCCCGTCTTAAATCTGGCCACATCTTTTCGTGCCAGCCTATGTAAGAGGACATGGAAGAAGGAAGAGTTTGCTTTTTACCTGCTTGCCCTCAGTCTTATTGGCAAGTTCATCTAGTCTGCTACGGAGGAATTCCTTCGCTGGGGTTAGAGCCTGCTTCTTTGGGATTCTAACTATACTCAAGACCTGTCCCAATCATAAGGAACGGAACCCAGTCTGAAAGCGCAATCCTATCAAAGCAAGAAAATTCCTCTTTTTCACATCTGCCACCTATCTTCTTACAACAAAGAGAAAGTAACTCCTGCAGTCTGTGATCTAGTCAACGGGATGGAAGCCAAAGTGTTGGCTGGTCACGCAAGTCTGTCCCCTGAGAGGCCTTCCAGTTTGTTTCTGTATCGGCTTGCTGAATGGTGGAGATTCCAAGGAGCAAACCAGATAGGGCCACAGGGAAGGAACCCACAGGAAAGTTATCTTCCCAAGACCGTTTTCTGAGCAGGAAGATGAACTCATCGGTTGCATGAAGAAGTCAGTTTCTACTGTATTATCACTCAAAGTGTTGCCTGACTAATTCACTTTCTTACCTGAATCCTTCACTCTGGCTCTCCTCAAAGGCCTTTCTACTGTTTGGACATGCTTAGGTTGGGGCTTCTGTTGCTGGTTAGAAGAACACGATATCTGATCCCTTTCTAAACCCCACCTCATAATTGCACTGTGGCTTCTTGGCTGTCCTGTTCCTTCGGTCTGTCCCTCACATTCATTCAAGGCCGTCACTCTGAAAGAGGGTGGGGTTTGTTTTGTTAAGGGCGAAAGTGGCAATTCTGATTGGGTGCTTTCCCTGCTTGCTTGATTCACTAAAATAATACATTGCTTCTTCGCTGAAAATGTCTCTCCATTTAAGGATTGAGTGTAATCACCTTTGTGCCTATTCTGATCCTAGCTAATAGCTTAACTCTTCCTAATTACTTACTAAAAGGTCTAGTAGCCAATTACGTTAAGTAATATCATAAGGTAAGGAAAAAGGTTAAATTAGGCCTAAGTGCCTCATCCTTGTTTGGGGGATTATGTTTCTGGATCAGCGCACTCGTATGTACTAGTCCCATGCTTCAACGGGGATTAGAAACTTGGGGATCAAGTGAGGAAGTTTAACGAGACAATAAAGACCTGACTTGGTCTTCTGCAAGGCTTTGTCTCTTTGGGGCGAGTACTAGCTTGTTTTTAAGGATTACACCCTTGTCATAATCACATTCACAAATAACTTAATATTGAGGAAGAGTCAAAAGTGTTCATGAATGAGCTCCAGGCCCTGTGCCTGCCAAAAGAATGCTCTACTAAGGGGCTCTTCCTCCCTCCCTCCTTCCCTCCTTCCCTCCCTCCTTTCCTTCCCTCTTTCCTCCTGTGAGTGCCTGTGTGAATGTGTTTGTGTCTATGTCCAGGTTCATATATATGCTAGTGATGTATTCCAGAAACAAGGGAACAACCTCAGCTGTGATTCCTCAGCACCATTGACTTTATGGGTTTTTTTGCTTGCTTGTTTTGCTTTTGTTTTTGTTTAAATAAGATGTCTCAGTGGCCTAGATCTCACTCACCATTTGGTTATCTGGTGTTCTGTATGGTTTAGAGAATGATCTGTGATAGCCATACTTTCTGTTTTCCCTGAGTTTACTAAGTATAGATTAAACCAACATGGATGGACAAATAACAAGTTGTAGATAGATTGTCATCTAGAGAGAGAGCAAAGCAGTGTCACACCCGACAACTCAAAATAGCCAGCAGGTATGTGATGAGGAAGCCCCTCTGAAGACATCTAGTTGAAGTTCCTCATGGAGGCCTAGGCAGAGTGTTCCCTCCAGTGAAGCTTCCAGATGAAAGACATAACGGCAGGAAGGTGACATCATCAAATCAGAAACTTGGAAACACACACCAGACACTGAGTGGGGAATCCCTGTTAAAACCGATCAGCTGGAGCTTTCTGGGAGTCCCAGACAGAGCAGAGAGTCCCTTTGGGGGAGGGTCCAAGTGAAAGAACAAATCATCACCAATAGAGACGCCTCACCAAATCAGGCAGCTCACAGAAACTGACTAGGAGATGGAGTCAGGCAACTAGAGTTTCTCTTTGAGATTTTCCTCCACGAATGAGCTTCTCAGGCCTGAGCTTTCATTTTCTCTTTTTCACTGAGGACATTTTTATGGCATGGGATAAACACTAGTAAACTCTGTTGGTGACTGCCCATCTTCCAGTTGCTCTCAAGGACAATGTTTTCACTCCTGAGTCGTTTTACTGGTCTATTTCCTCCCTGTCGCTGAATTAGGGGGACCAGCCCATCCCCAGATAAGAGACCTTGGAAGACACTTTGAAACAAACATGCTTGGGTCTGATAGGTGTGGGGGTGCGGGGAGCTCTGCTTCTGTCATCAGCTTCTCAGTGAGCTCAAATAGCCCACGATAATTTACCAATACAATGTATTCTACAACTGGCTACCCAGCTAACCCCAGCCTCCCACTCCCACTTCTGGGATTACAAATACACACCACCATACCTGGATTTTCTTAGGAGGGTTCCAGGGATTGAACATGGGTCCTTATGTTTCCAGGTAAACCTTTATCCTGAACTCATCTCTCCAGCCCACATTCCATGGTCTTCTTACTCCTGATGGATCAGGGGAAGCCTCCCAGTGCCACCTGCCTTGTCAGCCTTGATGAATGAAACCAATATCACACAACCAATTGTTTTAATCTGCTAATCCCAGTTACCACTTTTTTTCTATTTCCATTTTACGGAGTATCGTTAAGAAGACAACACCAATGTTTCCAGAGAACTTGAAGTCTCATGGAGACACGTACATTTCAGTTTAATAGACTCAGGAGGACCAGGGAAAAGGTACACACCACAGGCTATGGAGGGACTGTTAAGGGTCACAGAGTCCAATTTGAAGTTAAAAAAAAGAAAAGAAAACTTCAGAGGGAAGGTGGTGCCTAAGCTTAACCACAATAGGCAGAACCGTATTTGAAAAAAAAATGAGGAAGGAAACGCTGGGATTTGTGAGTGAAATGATATAAAAGCATGAGGGTGGAAGACAGGAAGGTCAGGACTTAGACAAGACCTCCAAGTGCAGGTCTGAATAATTTATGTCTATTAGAATTCACGTTCACTGAGTGCAGGGACGTGGCCTCTTTTGTCCACTAATGTACCTTCACTACTGACCATAGTTCTTGGCACCAAATGCACAAAGTGGAAGTAAGCTCGGGCATAAATCCACCAGATGCATCTCTTTGATACCACAGTCTGGCAGCCATTAGGGAGCGGCAGTGAGACCAGTAATGAGCCTATTGCTGCCACCAGGGTAGTGAATTTAACAGCAGGATTGGGACAAGTGGACACATTTAAGGATCAGCAGGCCAAGAATGTTTCTTAACTGATAAATAATACAGGAAGAGAAAGAGTCAGAGAGAAAAGAAAGTGAGAGGAATTTTTGCTTATTATTTCATTCATTCATTCTTGTAAACCAGGCTGGCCTCAAACTCACAGAGATTTACCTGCTTCTGCCTCCAATGCGCTTGGATTAAAGCTGTGTGACACCATACCTGGCCCTGGGAATCTGAGTTTAACAAAATTTTCTCCCTTTGTCCTCTATTATCTACCTTTGTCCTTTGTGGACTCTAAACAAGAGGTGTTCTGTTCACATTTATGGGTATATTCATTCACGTCACCTTTATGTAACTTTGAAATTATATAATTTAAATAATTCTCCTCTAATTGTGTGTTAATCACTCTTATTGGCTCCCCGCACAACTCTTCTATCCATTGAATTTCCTTTTTTTATTCCAATTTCCAAATTCTTCATGACAATACATATATGTGTTCTTCTGTGTTTGTTGTAGATGTTTTAGGCAGTATAGAAATAAAAAGAAGAAGAAAACTGGCTCATCATATTCTTACCCAAGAGTGGCCAACAGCATTAATATGGTTTTCATATACATTTATAGAAATCCTATTGAAGAGATCAATCTGTACCTGTTTTTTCCCACTTAACATAGGATCATGAATATTTTTCCTATCAATGTAAACATCTTCTTACTATGTACAAGTGCCCATTACATGGCTGTATCATTTTTTTAAAGATTGTTTATTTTTATTTGGTGTATATGAGTGATTTGCCTGCATGGATGTATGTGGAACACATACTGGGTATCTGGAAAGGCAGAAGAGGGTGTGGATCCCTGAAACTGGAGTTAGAGTTGGTTATGAGCTGCCATGTAGGTGCAGGGAATGGATCTCCTGTCCTCTTTCTGCAAGAGTGGAGTGTGCTCTTAACTGTTAAGCCATCTCTCTGGACCCAACTTACATCATTTTGAAAGCCCACCTTATTGTAAGGCTTGCAGGGTATTTCTACTTTTTATTTCAAAGCATATTGTGGTATATTCCTCTGATATGAAGACTTATTATTATTAGCTACTTCTGAGTATTAGAAGTACAAAGACAAAAGGAATAAATACTTTAAGAATCTCAATATTGCCTTTCAAAGTACTTCCCCATCATCCAGCAATTAGTATGTATCTGTCTTTGTTATCACCATCACCACCACCATCATCACCACCACCACCACCATCATCATCATCATCATCATCACCACCACCATCATCATCATCATCATCATCACCACCATCATCATCATCATAACCACCACCACCACCACCATCATCATCATCATCATCACCACCACCACCATCATCACCATCATCATCATCACCATCATCAT
>LOJH01009879.1:17871-28000 GCA_001685095.1 Ellobius talpinus
CATCATCATCATCATCATCATCATCATCATCATCACAACCATCATCATCTTGGTACTTGGAATTGAATTTAGGGTCATTTGCATGCCAAGCGACTGACTCTAATACAAAGCTACCCTCCCCCAGGCAGAATTAGTGTATGTGAGACCACCTCTGTCACAATGTTCTTGAAAGCATAGAGCTAGTGGACTGTTTTTATTTGTAAAGTGAGTACTATCCAACTCACCCTTTTATTCTGTTCCACACCTTGTTGCTAATAAAAAAAAAACAAGCTAATTTTTAAGTCACAAAACAAGAGTGTGAGATTGGAGACATTCACATCATGCAATTAACTGTGGTAGTGGTTCGGTAGGATAGGTGGGATTGTTAGCATAAAGGAGTCTAAAGGCTTTGGAGTCCTGTGTGTCTGTGCATCATCTCTGATATTCTTGTGTTTAATGTGCTTCATGGGAGTGCAAGATGAATATAGACGGTGTCTCTCAAGCCATTCCTGATGACCATGGAGTTCAGCTGGCAGCTATTTCTGGAGATCGTCACACTGTGCCTCTAATTGCTGTCCCTTCAGAAGAAATCTGACGTTCTGTGCTTCCTCCTGCCTTCCCCCTTGTCTTTTATTTTCCCCAGTTTACTCAACTATGTCCAGATGTTGCTTCTTGCTATTAACTGGTCTTGTGAATCCAGAAATTGAGTCTTCCATTAATGCTACAATAGAAAAAAAGAAAAATAAAGAAAGGAAGAAATAAAGAAAAGTCTTCTTCAGCCTTTCCTCACTTTATGGGATGTTGATGTTAGATGTATGTCCTGGACTAAATATTTTAAAAGATTAAGGAATTATAAACTTGTAGGCATAGCAGCGACTCTGTGGCTATTTTAAGAATCACACACTTTTCTTTTAAAAACCATCTCTTCTTTTTGTAAGGATATATATTTTTAAAAACATGTTAGATATTTTCGCAATCTCTTCCATCTCCTCGTCTGTCTCTCTCTCTGCTCTATATTACATATTTATGATGTTATTTAAAATTCATTTTTGTTTTAGACTGAGTCTCATCTAGATCAGCCAGCCTCTGCTTCTCTAGGATGACCTTCATCTTGTCTCCTACCTCCTACCCCTAACTCTTCACACACCTGGTCCCAGTCCTAAACTTCTTGAAAATTCATATTCTGAGCTACTTCTCGCCAATCTACTCTTTTTTTCTGCTGTTCCCATCTGCTGACAGAGGTGTTACATGCTTTATTCCCAAGAAGGCTTTACCTAAAACCTAAGAGAGTCTCTGTCTGTTATCCTTTTTGGCTTTTCAATTTCTTAATGCAATCCAAATAACAAAGCCCACCATTTGTAGACTCAAGACATTCATTTGCTAATATCACTTAGCTTTATTAATTAACAAAAGGTAGGGTAACTCAAGAGGCTGTTTGAGGGAGTAGGGGTGTAGCACAGTGGTAGAGTGTGGGCCTAGAAACAGCAACCCCTCCTGCAAAGGCTTTTCCTCTGGGAAGCTTTCCATTAACATGTAGGTGGGTGGCTTTTAGAGGCTATCAAATAAAGAATTGTTTATTATTAGCAATAGCAAATACTTTCAAGTTGCATCCTTATGTGGTCCACTGTGTGAAATTCCACCTAGTGCTGCTCCTGGCCTCCACAGCTGATACCCAGTGGGCAGTGTCTGAATAACCAGGGGCACAGATGAGGGCATCTACTATAATTCAGTCATCTGAACTTAGACTTTCATTTCCTAAGTCTGAGATGAAAAGACTGAACTCTGACCTCTGAAATGAGAAGGCCAATTTAGTTCAAGGTTTAATCTAGCCTCTTTCAGAGCTAATAATCAATACTAATAATATTTCAGCTCTTGCCCCTGGAGGAGAGAAAGACCTATTTATCTAGTTGCTAGAGTTGGTTTAGTTTTTTTTTTAATTTTGCCTTAGTCCAAAATAATAATCATATTTATATTATTATTAATAATAAAAGAGCTAACAACAACATAAAAATATAAATCAATGTAATGATATTGAAAAGCATATCAAGATTTTAAAACTAAAGGAAAGGGAGAGAAACGCGCACTCATGAACTATTCTGTACTGTTCTGTGGCTGGGTGACAATGTTTAGGCCAAACACTGCAGTGGCCCAAGCAGAGAGAAGCATCGATGAGCAACCAAGCTCACATTTTAATCTGTTAATAGCAAACCAAAGAAAGTATTCTAGAACTTGTCTTAAGAAAACCTTTTTACATTTAAACAATTTGTTTTCAATTAATTAATTACTTATTTTGCATTACTGGACAACAATTTAACCTGGGGCCTTGCTTATACTATACTATCTTAGTTAGGGTTATACTGTTACTATTGCTAGGATGAAACACTATGACCTTAAACAAGTTGGGGAGGAAGGGGTTTATTTGTTTTACACTTTCACATCATAGTCCATCACTAAAAGAAGTCAGGATGGAAAGTCAAACAGGGTAGGAACTTGGAGGCAGGAGCTGATGCAGAGGCTATGAAGGGTGCCACTTACTGACTTGCTCCTCGTGGCTTGCTCAGCCTGCTTTCTTATAGAACCTAGGACCGCCAGTCCATGCTGTGGGTCAATGGTCTTGTACCCTGTAAAGATTTGTCACTTGTATTGCTTTAATAAAATGCTGATTGGCCAGCAGCCAGGCAGGAAGTATAGGTGGGAAAATGAGAACAAGAGAATTCTGGGAAGAAGAAAGGTGCAGTCTGCAGTCACCACCCAGACGCAGAGGAAGCAAGATGAGAATGCCTCACTGATAAAAAGGTACCAAGCTAACACAGACAAGAATTACGGGTTAATGTAGGATATAAGAGTTAAGAAGAAGCCTGAGCTAATAGGCCAACCATTTTATAATTAATGTAAGCCTCTGTATGTTTCTTTGGGACTGAATGACTGCAGAACTGGGCAGGACAGAAATCTAAGTCAACAAGTCCAGGGATGGCACCACTCACAATGGGCTGTGCCCTCCCCCATCAATCACTAATTCAAAAAATGCCCTGCAGACTTGCCTACAAACTGATTTTATGTAGGCATTTTCTTAATTGAGGCTCCCTCCTCTCAGACAACTTTAGCTTATGGCAAGTTGACATAAAACTACCCAGTACATATACATTGAGCCTTCTTTTTACTTTTTAAGATAAAGCCTCACTATATGTATGCATGTGTGTGTGTGTGTGTGTGTGTGTGTGTGTGTGTAATTTACACTCCTCCAGCCTCAGCCTCCCAGTACTGGAATTACAGGCCTATGTCATGAGGTCCAGCTTCTCCTATGGATTTCAGTTCATTTTCTTGGGCTGCTATGGCAACTACAACAAGCAGAATGATGTAGAAAATGAGAATCATGCCAGGAATGCTGCTGAGGACCTGCAGTCTCAGCTTCTTAGAGGCTGAAGTAGGAAGATCACTGGAGCCCAGGGAGTCTCAGCCATTGTAGATAATGTAGTTGAATTCCATTTCAGTATCAATGATGAAGCAAAACAACATAAAGCAAAACATAAATGAGAATCAGAAACCTGCTCTTTGGAGGCCTGGGGTCTAAAATCAGGGTGCCCAGAGCTCCTACAGTGAGTTCATTCCAGGCCTGCGCCTGGAATTGCATCACCCCAGTGCCTGCCTGTCCTTACATGACTTTACTCTGTGTTCATGTGTGTTTCTGTGTCAAATCTCCCCCACCAATTCTCTTCCAAAAACACCAGATAAGGGATGTAGGACTCACCCTAAACCCGTATGACCTCATCTAATTTTGCTTATATCTGCATAGAGACACTCCCCATTTCCTGAAAGATTGAATTCACCAGTGCTTAGTTCAGCCTTGAATATGTCTTTGCAGAGCCCTGATTCCACCCGGGAGACGACTTCCTCAAAGCCTGAGGGATGCACTGGAAGTTCTTTCTCATCCATTGCTCTGCTCAGAGGGTCCATCCCTCCCCTGTACCCACTGTCCTGGAGGCTGGCTGCTGGGCATGGAGACAAGGGTGGGGGTGGGGCTCATCTTCTCACAGATGCTCTGGATTGCTCAGGAGCATATTAATAAGTAACAATAACTGGATCAACAAGTTATTTGTAGAAGAAATTAGAAATATGCTGTCAGCATTTCCTGCAAACCAAAGTCCTCTGGCAGACTACCAGGTGTCATTATTATGAGCAGCTCATCTTGGCTGTCTCACTGCAAGGTTTTAGCATGGGAACCTAGCTACAGCCATGTACACTAGAAGCCTGTTTGAAGACATTGCCATGTTTGCCTTTTGATTTTAGCTAAAGTACATGGTGGAACTGTTTTCTGTGCAGAACTCCAGAGAAAATGATGAAAACAATAGAGAGGCAGGTCTGAAGAGTTCTTTCTCTGGGTTCTAAGTCCATGTGTCTATATGAGTGGGAGTCTATACTGGTCTGGGTCTTTTTCTCTCTCTTTCTTTCTTTCCTTCTTTCTTTCTTCTTTTTTTTGGTGATGATGGGGCAGGTGATAACTACAACAAAATAATGAGGCTGGATATGTGTAAAGAAAAGAGACCGTTTTGTTGCTCATAATTTAGAAGATGGGAGTCCAAATAGCATATGACAGGCTCTGACAAGTCCCATTGGCCACCGTGACTGCATCCCTCTATGGGAAGAACAGTGTGTCTCTTATGTATGTTCAGTCTCTCGTCCACGCCGCAGACAGCCACTTGAAGTCAATTATAATGGCTCCACTCTAGTGACCTCATCTAACCCAAGCACTTTTAGAAAACTCTCATGAGAGCTAAAGAGATTGACTCATGGGTAAAGCACTAGTCATGCAACCTTGTCAGACTGAGTTCAGGTTCCAGGATCCCATGTAAGAAGCCAGAGGCAGCAGAACAACCCCTTCCATCCAGCATGTCTCTGTGGGGTGATGTTGGTGGAGACAGGAAATATTCAGAAACCCAAGGACCAGCTAGCCTGGCTAATGCAGTAAAAAAGAGACCCTGTCTCTAAAACAAGGTGGAAAGGTAAGGATTGGCACTGGAGATTGTCCTCTGACCTCCCCATGCATGGGATGGCATGAACACACCTTCACCTACACGCTCGAGCACGTACATACCATACACACACACACACACACAAGTGCACACCACACAAAGGGCTTATGATGGATCCTGTACTGGCTGGTTTTGTGTGTGTCAACTTAACCCAAGCTAGAGTCATGAGAGGAAGGAGCCTCAGCTGAGGAAATGCTTTCATGAGATCCAGCTGTAAGGCCTTTTCTCATTTAGTGATCTCTAGGGGAGGGCCCAGAACATGGTGGGTGATGCCATCCCTGGGCTGGTCGTCCTGGATTCTATAAGAAGGTGGGTTGAGCAAACCATGGGAAATAAGCCAGTAAGCAGCAGCCCCCGCCTCATGGCCTCTGCATCAGCTTCTGCCTCCAGGATCCTGTCCTGTCTGAGTTCCATCTCGACTTCCTGCAGTGATGAACAGCAAGGCTGAAGTGTAAGCTAAATAAACCCTTTCCTTCCCAACTTGCTTTTGGCCATGGTGTTCCTTGCAACAATAGAAACTCTAACTAAGACAGATCCTATTTGTATTAAGTTTCCACTTTTTTAAAGATACCAGTAACATAGACTTTAAAGATTAAAGTTTTGTATGTGTTCAGGGAAATAAGATATTCAAACCATAGTGGAGCCCGAGGATGTTGGGAAGAAACTCAAGACCCCCGAAGCTCAGGCATGTTTTGGATCCTGTCTCAGGAACAGAGCACCAGAAACAGCAGCCTCTCTCCGTTTCTCCATTTCTGGAACACACATTGGCTATGGCGTGGGGAGAACCTGCACCACAGGGTGCAGCAAAGGGCTTGGGCAAGAATTTGGATTTCCAGCACCCACATCCAAAGCACATGGGGCAACACATACCTGTAATGCCTACACTGGGGTGGCGGAGTCAGAGGCATTCCTGGCCAGTCTAGCCAAATCAGTGGAATCCAGGATCAGTCAGAGATCCTGTGTCAAAATAAGGTGAAAGTGATTCCAGTCAACACCCAATTTTGACCTCTGCCCTACGTGTGTGTGTGTGTGTGTGTGTGGTGTGTCTGTGCACATGAGCACACACGTGCGCACACACACAAAAGAACAAATTGGTGAAATAACAGTAATAACACATTTCAAAGTAGCTACATATAAAATACAACAAAGAAAAGAGAAACATGAAACCCAACATGACTCTGAGGTATGGTCTATTTCAGTAACTAGATGGGCCAAGTAGACATGACATATTCAAACAGTAGGAGCAAACCCACAGAACAACTCATTCCTTAATTAATCCCTACCCTGATTAAATAAAACCAAACAAAACAAGCAAAAAAAAAGTCGACACAGTAAAATGATAGTAGAAATCTATCCCCTTTCTATGGATACAAAATTTTAATATGTTTGGTTGGGGCAGACTGTTGAGCTAGTCAAATACACATGTAACTTGGTATGCAAATCAGAGTGCTGGCATTCTTTTGGTTGGTTGGTTATGACACAGGGTCTTACTATGTAGTTTGGCTGGCCTGGAATTTATCAGGTAGTCCAGGCTGGCCTTGAACTCATAGAGCTCTACCTGCTGCTGCCTCCTGAATGCTGAGATTGAAAGTGTGTGCCCACATGTCCAGTTCTCAACCCCAAATGGAGAAGTGAACCTCCTGCCTTAACCTGGCCCTGGGACAGACCACATACATACAACTTGGGGTGTTCAGTCTGCTATTGCTGAAGTCTGGGTCTGGTGCTTGAAAGCCTAAAAATAAACAGACGTATCCTTTCGGGGCTCTGGGATTTGTCCTATTTGAATTACACAGATTATTCGCATTCCTTAATGTCTAAAGTATAGAAGGCGACAATCTGTTTGCAGCTCTTTGCATGTGTTTATTTAGGGATGGACTAGTCCCTGCAGGCTAGGCTGGTCCTATAGCAACAGGGACAGGAGGTCAGGCCTCCTCTGGATTGAGAAGGATTTGAAACCTCTGGAGGAGCTAGATGTTGTAGTGACAGATTTACATCTCCATTTGGGGCTTAGGAAGGTGGGAAGTAGTTTAGAGATCTTAAAGAAAAGCCTGTAGGATGCCTTTGTTTTCATGGTGAAGTTCTGAACTATGCAAACTCAGACCAAAGCATTTGAAATTATAGCCTTCTCTGTGTACTAGAAGAAAATAGCCGCAATTTAGACCTAATTCTTATTCACATAGCTGCATTTTCCAATTCTATGCATTACACAATGCATAGAATGTTGGTGTATATACAATTATATATGTGTATGTGTGTTGCATGTAATTATATATATATATGTGTTGAATGTATTTATTCTGAAATTTTGTATTTCAGAGTTGATGTTTAGAAAATAGACACATACTTTATACTTCAAAGTTTACCTTAAATGTTTGTTAGTTACAGAATTAAGGTTCATGATTCTACTAGGTCTAGCCTAAAAAGTAAAACTTCATTGTCTTCAAAATGAAGAGTCTCAACTCTGGTTGACCCAATCCTCACATGATACACTATGATGGTTAATTCCAATTGTTATTCTGATTCTATGTCTTAAAATCTCTAATAAGAGGGAGATAACAGGGAACAGCCAGCTGAAGGGGAAATGGGAAAGACGGGGTGGGGCGCTCTAATTAGGGAAGAGGGAGGAGATAAACACAGAAGGAGGGAGGATGGACATTGTTTCAATCCCTGGAGCCCACATGCTGGAAAAAGAACTGACTCCATAAGTTGCCTTCTGACTCCCTAGCGCAGTGCATGTTCAAGTGCACTCTCGCACACACAAATAAACATGATTAATTTAAAAAATCAGTGATCCAGTAAGCTGATAAAGGACAAACTTGTGTTGGTTAATTTCAGTTATAATATAATTGGATTGATAAATACCTAAGGTATTTATGAGGCACAACTTTGTGTTTTTAAGACCTTTTCAAATAAGATTAACCAAAGAGTAAGACCTATCCTTAATGTCAGTAGCACTAATCCACAGACTAGGATTCCAGACTGAATGAAAGGGGTGGGGAGATGATGTGGGATTCCCCTCTGTATACTATGAATATGCTTTATTACCATTGGTTAATAAAGAAGTTACTTTGGCCTATGGCAGGGCAGAATATAGCAAGACCGGAAATCCAAGCAGAGATAGAGGAAAGAAGGCAGAGTCAGAGAGATGCCATGTAGCTGCCGAAGAAGAAAGACACTGGAACCTTAACTTCAGTAAGCCACAGTCTTGTGGTGGCACACAGATTAATAGAAATGGGTTAATTTAAGATATAAGAGCTAGGTAGGAATATGCCTAGGCCATTTGCCAAGCAGTGTTGTAATTAATATAGTTTCTGTGTGATTTTTGGGGTCTGGGCAGCTGGGAAACCAAAGTAGAGTCTCTGTTTACAGTGACGGGGGTGGATCTGACTAAAGGCTGGCACTTCCTTTCCTCGGCTTCCTGTTCCACCAGGATATGGGGAATCCCTGCCACAGACTCCTACTGACATGAATTTGGTCATGCCCTCCCTGCTATGATGGCCTTTCTCCTCTCATAATTGTTTTTTCTCAGACATGTGGTCTCACAGATGAAGAAAATAAAGAACCTGTATCCTAATTGACTTTGGCTGTCAGTTTGATACAACCCCTTGTCCTCTGAGAGAGGAACTGCTGAGTTCAGATGGGCCTGTGGTCATGGTTAGTGGGAGGTGGGGAATGCCTTGATTGTTACTGATTTTGGAGGGCCCAGTTCACTTGTTCTGATAGTCCGGGAGTATATAAGAAAACTGGGTAAGCATGAGCCTACGCGTGAACCAGCAAGCAACATCCCCCCTGGTTTCTACTGTACTTCCTCAGCTCTGAGGGAGGGCTCTGGTGAGAGGTAATACTGGGTGCCATAGCAAGCAGACCCATCTTGAATTCTTGCCGGGAATGTCTGCCTCAATGATGGACTGTGACCTGGGACTGTGTGCTAACATAAACCTTTCCTCTCCTAAGCACCTCCCAGTTAAAGTATTTTGTCATAGCAACCAAGTGTTACATCATAGCAACCAAAGAGTTTCCTCACAGCAACAGAAGAGCAGCTAATACAATAAGCATATGCTAGTAGTTCTTAAAGTCTAACTTCTGAAGCAGTTTTAAGTTCACAGAAAAAAGTGTAAGATGACTGTATAGAGTTATACCATAAACCCCCAGGACATTCCATTCATGGCTCCCTCGTTATCAGTAACCCGTGATCAACGCTCCTCCCAAGAATGGTACCTTGTTGCAGTGGATGGTCCTACTTCATCACATCACAGAGTGCACACTTCACATTAGGGCTCACTCATCGTGGTGCGCGTTCGACATAAATAACTGGGTCAGTTACTCTTTGTTTCGCTTGGTTTCCTATGGTGGGCTGTTTGTCATTTAAAAAGAATCACCGATTTGAAACCATTTAACCCGCCAACACAACCTGCATCAGTCTGTTTGTAACTGTCACTTTATTTGTGACAGTTAAGCTTGGGTCTGCCAGACTCTGACTCTTATCATTGTTAGTCACCCCCTCTTTTCATATTTGCTTTTTTTATGTTTCTGTTCATGAATTGCTTGCATGTCTGGTTTCCTAGGAGGTTAGAGGAGGGCATCAGATAACCTGAAACTGGCGCTACAGAGGGCTGTGAGCTACCATGTGGGACCTGGGAATCTAACCCAAGTCCTAGAAGAGCAGTAAATGCTCTTGACTACTGAGCCATCTCTCCTCAGCCTACCTTTTTTCTCTTGCGTATTTTAGTCATGACACTGTACCCTTTAAAAAGTATGTTGTATGTTAACAATATATTAACTATATATTAATAATATATTGACTATGACTATAATTTCAGTTCTTAAGTAATATCTATGCTTTAAGATTCATTATATAGCAAATAAGCATATAGGAAGATATCGTACGTCATCGGGGAAATACAAACTAAGACACTAAGGCCTCATTACATGCTTAGAAGATTGGGCAGGATCCACAAAACACACAAAGATATGCAACGACAAAAACCCTACTAAATGCTATTGGGAATGCAAATTGACACGAACACTTTGGAATACAGTTTGACAGTTTTTTATCAAATTAACTTTAGTGGCATATTATTTGTGTTTTAATAAATAAAGCTTGCCTGAAGATCAGTGCA